>JAPYZL010204903.1:0-20471 GCA_030522825.1 Platygaster orseoliae | reverse complement strand
GGCACTATTGACCCAGTTTCCGAACATTAAGGGAGGGGAAATTTGAAATGTATATGGCCTGGTCACGAACGACCCCAGTGTGCCAAGTAAGGGTTAATTATCAAGTTTTTCATGGAATGATGTTCTTCGAATTGTTAAGAACAATTTTTTTATTACAATTTTCATCAACAATATAGGAAAAAAAATAAATTTTTTACAAAAGTCGTGTTAAAAAAATTTTTTTTTTCTAAAATAAAAACGTCATTCCATTAAGGACTTGTTAATTAACAATTATTGTCAAACGTTTTGGTTCTAGAATCATTTTTGGAGACTCCAGAGTGCACGCCGTTTGCCTCTCCGAAAAATGCACGGTTAACTTTGGCAGCCCATATCTCGAGATCGAAGCAAGATTTTTCAAAAAAAAAATTTTCTTGTAATTAGAATAAATAAAGAACAATAATTGTTCAAAAATTCAAATATCTCAGATAGATAGTTTTTTTTTAATCCACGGACAAATTTGAGGCGCGAAAACCCCAATCTATAGGAGGCTCTCCTCTTAACACTTTTGATATATATTTCTAAGGAAAGATGCCTTTAGGTATTTAGGGTAATCGATTTCTTCTATTTTAAATTTTTTCTCAATAAAATATTTCATGGCAGCTTTGACGCACTGAAAAAAAAAAAAAATTACAAATGAACAGCGAGGGTAAAGATTTTCACCAATTGGCCTTTTATCACGTTTTTGTGGACTGTCCCTTGCGAAAAATCACTACAGGACCACTACACACAATACACTGAAAAAAGGATGTATGTACACAAAAGTTTCTGTGTATTGTACGTAGTGGTTCTGTAGTGATTTCGTTTTTTGTAATGATTTATCGCAAGGGGTGTTTCACTTTTACCAGTAGTATACCTAGGGGAGTTCGAGCGCAGGGGCCGCGAGATGCAACCCGCAAGACTTAGTTACCCAAGAATAAGTAACCGAGAAAAAAAAACTTACATCGCGATGGTTTGCCCATGTCTTCCCGAGTCGTTTTTTTTTTCGTCATACATCTATAAAAGTCAAAACAATTATAAATTTGAACAATGGTTTTAAAAAATAATCTAGAATTTCTAGTGATTTTGAACTTTTTTGAACTTAAATATTTAGTGCTAAAATTTTAAATTTGAAATGTGAAACAAGAGAATTCAAAAATCACCAACCAAATTAAAAAACCATAGTTATTAGCAATTTTCGTTTCCAATCTTCACGTTATTCGATTCCGAATTTCCAAGATATAACAAAGAATTTGATAATCATTAGCAAAATTCACAATTTGCAGTAATTTTCAATTTTGAAGAAAACTTTTGATGATAGAACTCTCAAGCTTTTATTGATGGAGGAGTTCTTATATTAATTATTCCAAATATAAATTAATATAATCTTATTTTAGAAAAATAATTAATCATTTCACTATCTGAAGATGAAATTTCGACTTATCAAACGTTTATAATTTATTATAATTGAATTAATTAATATAATTGAAATAGTATTGAAATTTCATAAAAAAAATAAGCCTGAGGGACATATCCCATGTTCAATCATTCTATAATAACTCAACCAATTATTTATCATTTAAATATTCATGAATATGATGGCTCTTTATCTGGAAAAAGTGGTCTTTTTTGCCCTAGGGTAAAAAAAATTGACAAAGTCACTCATCTTTGAAATTCGAAAAATTCCAATTTACTGTAAACGAAATATTATTGTAATAATATTTAGACATGAAAATTAGGAAATTTGAATCGTTGAAAATCATTACTCTAAAACACCCTCAAATATGCTAAGCAGTCTTTTTTTTGCTCGTATTGAATATTATTCTCGCAAGTAAAAAAAAACTGCTTTTAGCCCCTTGGTGCATAATATACTATTTTATATTTGTATAATTTATATGTATATTTATTTATTTACTTTGTCTATGATGGTTTTCAACTTTGCCCATTCTGCCGTAGGGACCTACGGGCCCGAGCCTCCTCCGGAATTTTGTGAATCCTATAATTTTCATCAAGATTTGAATCATGCTTGAAAAATATGTCTATCGATAATAAGCAATTTTTTATGACAACGTTACGCCTGTGAGATGTAGGAGAATGTAGAGAATTTCGAACCATAGGGAATGTCGAACCATTGACATATTTGTCATTATCTAACATGCGGACTATACGAAATTTCTGTCATCGTATTATATTTCATCTTCATCTCATTTTTGCATTAGCAGTCGAACCGATGAAATGTATTTTGTGCTTCCTGCGATAACCGACTGAATTTTGAGTTTCCAAAAGTGTTTTTTTGTTTAGAAAACTACATTGGTTTTTTAACATTTTTACGTAAAACCAAGCAGGTGAATATCATTAAAATCATTGTGTGTTAATATTAATTACACTAAAAAAAATTTTTTTCCATTATATTTGGTTCTGTGAGTCATGGGCGGCTATTTTGTAGAACATACCTTGTGGGGAATATCGAACCACATAGTTTTTGACATTTTTCAAGTAGATCATGTATTTTTTATGCATTTTCATGGTTTTTTCATGCAAAATTACAATAAATTATCGACAAAAAAAGTAGTTCTACGTATTTTTTCAATTGTAGCGTATCACATAAAAAACTTCTAAGAAATCTTGATAAAAAACTTATAAAATACAATCGTAGATCATTAATCACATTTATTATTTAAATTATGCAACTTGAAAGTTTCATTCTCATTGAACATAAATTTATATTACAAAAATATATGTGCGTAGAAGCTGCAAAAGCAAATCCAGCCAAACAACATAAAAAACTCGTGCTTCAGTAAAATCAAAGAAGAAGCAACAAGAGCAACCAACTACTACTGATGAAAACGCGGGTGATGATTCCTGCATCATTTGCGGCAAAAAATTGGCAAAGAAGCAGAACCAAAACAACACGATTCATTGCAACGAGTGCGATCGAGCTACTGTTATTGCGATGTGTACACATGACTGGTGGCTTTTTCACATGCAAAAACTGTTACTCCGAATGAACAACATCTATTTTTTCTGTATATTTTTCATTAAAATCTCATGTTTCTTCATCATAAAGTCGTGAATCAATGTTTTTACACAAATATTTGTTAAAATTTTCTCAATTTTCAGAGTGGTTTGACATTCCCCACGATTTTTCAAAATGACTACACAAAAAATTGTTGTAAAATCTTCAGAATGTTGCGAAAAATTTGAATTTTGAAATTCTGCAACCCCAAAAACGTAGAATTTTGCTTCTAGTTTGTAAAGAGCGAGGTTCCTTTCAAGACAAGACAATCCAGTTATATATAAACTCAAATAAAATTGTATGTTATGGGAATAATTTTCTAAGTTATCGCAACATATCAGTGTATCCTCGAAAAACTGACATACCTACTTTTCTTGAGGATGAAGTTAGAAAAATATTTTTATGTTAGATTCTGATAAGACATATAACTAGACAAAACGTAGTTGATGGCCCACACGAGGAGCCGCTAAGGACTTGAAAGCCAAACTTTATGCAATAATTGCACATATGTTAATAGAATTCATTTTCTTTCTGAGATCAATGGAAAAAGCATAGGTCACATTATGTTTCGTCGAATTTAAAGTAGGAATCAGTCTTTTTAATGTAATTTCAAAACTTTTATAAGCGACAACTGAAAACTTTCGATGCGTTGTTTACGAAACATTATATATTCGATATTAGCCTTTCTTTCGCGATTTCACAGCCTTCGTAAGCTGAAAAGAAAGGCCTTAAATGGTAAACCTTAAAAAAGTATTCGCGATTCAGTTGCAAATATTTTACAAATAGAGGATAATATAATTTAATATCTGCTTTCGTTCTTTTTATAAAGATCGAAGCCGAAATCGTACCCGAGGGACTGACCTTAGCCTTCATTTTTAACATTTTAATGTTGAATGGTGGTAGGGTGGTGTGTTGATAAATTATTTCACACATTGTATTTTGAAAAATTTATTCTTGGACGAGGTTGGCAAGTTTTTTTAGAAAAGTTAAATTTTTCGTGAAATTTTTTATCTGCAGTTTTGGAAAACTTTAATAATTGTACGATTCCCAGGTGACAAATTTTAGTATATTTACTATACAATTGTTTTAAAATCACAAAATATTTTCGAAAACAAAGGTACAGGCAAAAAAATTATTGAAAAAATAAAATTGTAGTTATGCAACAAAGTTTTTGTTATACCTATAAAAATTGAGAAAAGTGTGGATTTTGAGAAACATCAAAGAGTTTTGTTCGGGGTTTACATAGTTATATTTTTTTTCAATGAAAAATTTTTTCAATAAGTCGAAAGAAAAAGAATTAAAAATGAAAAACTTACCATCGGAATGTAATTAATTTTGATATTCGAATATTTTCGTGATCGAATAATATTGTGAATAATACAGTATAGTTAATGTTTGTATGATTTGAACAAATTTTCATAGTTCCCGATAATGGCAAAGCATATGCCGAAAGCTTGGAAAAAAAGTTGTTATTTCTATTGAACTTATTGAAGAATTCGCTCCGAAATTGATCTTCATCACAGATCCATAATTTTTTTGGTAATTAGCTGGCTTGATAACAATGATGATTTTATCAAAATCATTAGATCTAATTGATATAAAAAAAAAGCTTAAGTATCTTATACCTCGGCTTGGGTTTCGGGCTTCCCCTTCCATTTTTGCCCATCGATTGCAGGAAATCGTTTTTAGACCCTTCTGTAAATCCTAAATCCTATGGAATCGTATCCTGAATCGAATCCATAAGAGGCTACAAGAAAAAGATCAAGTTCTCTTAATTCACTATTAAGAGCTTTACTTTTGTAATTGAGAAGGTTACTCTCGTATTTGAAATAAAGTCTCGCTGATCTTGGTAATTTACTAAAGCTATCCGGAGTACATCGGTTAGTTAAAAATTTCTCCGAGGTCTGAATCTTTTCTAGTACTATTTGTCTGCGAAATTTAACGTGATTGATTAATGTCTCTATAGCTTCAGTTACTTCGTCAGTATCGAATTCTTCACAAATAATGATACGGTCAATATCTGTATCATCCATAAGACAATTAGATTGAAAAAATGAATTTATTGAAAGAATAAACCGTAACAAAAAAATTTTACTTAACGACCAATCATCGGGGACCAATGTAGGGTCGTTTTTTCACCATCCAGTTCTCGTATTTTGCCACATATTATGTATTTTATGAGCATTTTGCGCTCACTGTGACTTCGATTTGGATCCTACAAATCTCTGAAGATAATCCGGAAAATTGCATTTGCTTGTTTTTCCAAAAATTTAAAAAATTTGATCACCGAAAATAATTTTTTTTTTTTGAAGAACTTGATGACACTCGAAATTTCTGGGGCGGGGGGGAGGAGCGGGTTCTGGACCCCCCAGATCACCCCCCTGGATCCGTTCCTGCAGCTTGACTGAATCAGCGGGATAAAGGTTTTTTATTATATCGAGAGATAATAATACTTACTGATTTTCATTTTGCAATTGTTCATTTTTATGTGGTAGTTATTTTATTTCCTCAATCAATGTTTCTTTGTCCTCTTGACCTACAATTTGTTAAATAATTATAAATTGTAATTGAAGCGTAATCTTGTTAAATAATCAGGGATGGGAGTAGTCGATTACTTTTCGTAATCAATTACATTTGGATTACGGATTACTTAGTTACGGGATTACACGTATTTGAGTAATCCCTGTAACAATCGATTACGGGATTACATTTTTTCCAGTGGTTCCGAACGGCGGAATACTTGTATTTGAGTAATCCGCTCAAAAACGAACTACTGGATTTCTGAGCTTAGCCAGAATTAATTTGTGATTATCTGTCATTTCTGTTCAAAATCTGGTTTCCGTAAAAAAGGCAGCATTTTTTAACTTTTGATTTTTGCGTTAGAGCTATTTCTGTCCATGCTATTGAAAGAACTTCAATTTTTTTCAGATAAGAAATAATATGTCAATGTTCTGTACAAAAAAGTATTTCCAATTCCTCCTGGAGCATCTATGAAAATGTTATTACATTCTCCACGTACTATACGATTAAATATTTTATTCCGATTACAATTAATTCGAACCATCATTTCTTTGAAATTTCTTCCTTAAACTTTAATAGTATGAAAATTTTTAAAATTATCTAAATCTATATTCAAGACTTTAATTGGATGGGGGAACGATTATAACGTAGTATGCTTTCAGCAAGGATATTGGAATATAGCAAATTGTCAAGACCCCTATTAATGAGAGCCTATTTTTTTTGCAAAAATTAAGGAAAAATTCGGAAATGCATTGCATTCTCAGTCCGAAGAAAATAAAATGACAGAGAGCTCGTGCTGGTTGTCGGCCAGCAAGAGCAAAGTGTCGGCGGCCTGCTTAAGCGCAGTCTTCCCCTCCTCCGGAAGCTGGTGCGCCAAGGGGCCCAGAAGCTCGGAGATGCCTAAAAAGTGTGCATACATTTTTCTCTTGTAGTAATAAATATCATAAGAACTTGAAAAATCTTATCAGAATATAGAAATTTTTTATAAGATTGTAGACTCTTGTTTAAAATAACTTACAAAAGTATTATAAAATTCTGTAAATCTGAAGCCCTATATGTGTTATAAGTTTCTGTATCTGAACTTATAAAAGTGTTATTTTTTTGTAGGTCTAAGATTCAAGAAAACATAAAGAACACGTATAAAATTTTGAAAAATCTTTAAAGAATCTGGAAATAAATTATAAGAGTTGTATATATTATAATTTTTAATCATATATGTCCGCATATACATCTTTCTCGACTTTTCTATCCTTCAATACGTATGATCAATATTCGCTATGTTCTTCTAGCAAGTTTTTCACGTGATCTTTGAGGTCAAGAATTACAAAAAAATTTTGGCAATCAGGCTTGCTTACCACCGTTAATTTTTTGCTTTTTTCACAAAAAACTGTTATTTGTATTTCCTTTAAACTACCGATATACTCGTTGCATGAAGAAAAAATGACATGAAATTTTACATTATTCCGTGGATTAAATAAGATATCGACGAGATATCGCGTGCCGGGAAAAATTCTTCTACTGCATATTTTATTTATCATTTTGAATAGGTAGGTTACAGTAACTTGTGGAAGTTGAAATATCAGGCTTAATTTTAACACCATGTCTATGATATCGGCAGTACAAACGGCAGAAGATGTTTCGTCTATCGGATAAAAAAGTTTTCACTAGTAAGTAATTCCTAAAGTCGGTCAAAGTTTGATTCTTGCTGCAGATCAAAACTATCCTCCAGTTCATCTTCCGAGCCCGTGAATTTCGATGATTTGTCGTTTGTAGGTATCATTTTAATTCAACTAAAACAGGTAGGATTACATACATATTGCAGTAAGTTTTTCATTAACAACTTTTGATGAGTATATGTTGTTCATATTTAGCGTTATATACATTTCGGCTATAGATTTTCTTTGTTGACAGTGTTAGCACCTCTTTGTGCAGTGTTTACAAAATTATGGTCAGAAAGTCTGCAATGTTTTTTTGCAGTCTTTTTTTACTTTTTTGTTTAAATTTGCTTTCTTAGTGGGAATATCAGGAACAACTGAAAATGCTTGTTCTGCGGCTACGTTTGAGTGTAGTAATAATCTTATCAAATTGACCAAACTCCTGAGTTCAGGATACCTTCTGTGTCCTTAAGTGTCTAACGCCGCTAAGACTTTTTTCCACATATCGTCAAAAAACATGAGGCTCAAGACATCTAAGAACTCTAGGTAATCTAAATGGAGAATGCGCTAATTTTTTTTTCGATTAATTTTCGTCAAAATTTTTAAAAATTACTGCAAAGTAAAGAATATCATTGAAAGTTCAATCTCTGGACCGTCATTAATGGCTGTTCCTGCTTCAAATACGGAAGGTTTATTGTAAAATTAGTTATTTATATAATCTGCTCCTAATCTTTTCATGCATAGCTCCACAATTTGAATATATAATTTTCAGCGATTTTGGCGAACTACTGGATGATTTCGCTTTTTTCTGGTGAATCTTTTAACAAGTTGTTCAAAATATCAACTCTGCTAAAAAGTTGATTAGTTTCAAAAATTGGAAGAGGCGAAAGAGCTGAAATTAAACAGTCAGAAAATCTTGAAGCAGGCAATTAGTAGAATAATTGCAGTTTATATATCTGCATATACTGACATGACTTTGCACTATCTCCACGCAGGTTACAACCTGGTATATCTCCATAGACCGAGGTGCAACCTTGAATGTTTTGTCGATACCTCAGGTAGTCGTAGCAGCTAGTTTTGCTACGATTTTTTTGTCGTAGAACATGAGAATTCGGGAATTGATTGTCGGAGAAAGCAGTGCCGGCTTTACCGACACCCACTCATTGAGAACATAGTCTTCAAAGAATCAATGATTTGACTAGCCTTCATTGTCGCCTTGCTTTTTGTTTTTGCAAGATTGTTAATTGTGTTTTTAGGTTAGAGTTCAAACGTTTGATCGTTTAGCAAAACGCACCATTAGTCTAAGTCGTTGATTTGAGGCCTTTTTTTTCCCTTTTCGATGCTTGTGTCTTTTGATTGTGGACCTTTTTTTTTCAAAATGTCTCTGTGGCTGTAATCAACTTGTGGGAGCTGTAGGCGGATTCAAAAAACAAATTGACGAAAAAAAATATTAATGCAAATGCGCAAAAAGACGGAGATGACGAAAAACAGGATTTTGAAAGCCAACTTAGTCTGGAAAAAATCGATCATGAAGACGAGGAGGAAGAATCTGAAGAGTCCGCTACGAAGAGATCTGGTGATGAGAAAAATGATTAAAAAACTGTTGAGCGTATTATCAATTCTTCGGGTATGAGATTCAATTACTAGAAGTTGTAATCTGGAGAGTCTAAGTTGAGTGGGTATGTAACTCGTAAAAAACTTTTGTTGTTTAAACGCGCACGTAACTCGAAGAAAGGTTATAATGTGACAGTTTCTTTTGTCAGAAAATTCTACTATTTTAAAAAATATTGATCATGAATTTTTCATTTTATTCTGCTCCAGAATATTGATGATCATGAGCGTTTTTAAATTATTGAATTTCATTAACACTCCATGAATAATAATGAAAAAATAATGAAAACCAACTATTTAACATCTTCTACTTTTGCTGATTCCCGCCTAAGGGGTTTTTGAGAAACGTATATATTTAAAAATCACCATCTATCGTTCAAAAAGTCAGAACATTTTGTCAAATGAAAACGGTCACATAAAACTATCTTTTTTCGCTGCTCTCCAACATTTTTGATATGAATTTAAATCATTCATTTAAATCCATTTCCGTGCGCTATGTATATATTGTGACGGGAAGAAATCCCTCTTAACTTTCTCCTGCGTTATTTAAATAAAAAAAATAAAAAAAACCGTCTCTACGAGAGGAGCGAGTCCAACACCGCGACTCGATACCCACGACGAAAACCCGCGAACCACCATCGACGAAAACAAGATTGCCCCAATTCTGTGGAATCCACGATTTTCGAGTTTGATAACGAGCTCCGAGATCAGGTTTTTTGATTAATTCTAACCCGCTGTGCTTTGGCAGAAGGCGTACTGGATCGGTAAGCGTCTTCCATCGGTGACTCACTGTACCGAGAAGGAACACAATGACCTCGTTGGCCATTTCATAGGTACGTGTGGTCTCTGCCGTAAGAAAGAGGTCATCTTCAATTTGTACTCTCTCCACTACTTTCAAACCGTAATCTTCAACTTAACGATGTAGCCCTTATGTTTATGATAGCGTTAATGCTCTTAAACGCTGAGCCAAGCGAACACGATCACAGCGACTCGTTCTTGTTTAGTCATATTAGCAACCGTTTCTCGCAATTCGTTAAAAAGAAAGTCGTTGTGCCCAGGTACCAAATCCATCTGAATGTAATTAAATGTTATATTCAAATACATGTTACACAATTTTCATGTTCAAGAATATGATAATAATGACTTTGGCAACTGTGAAATTTAGTCATCATTATTTACATAATATTACAAATCATCTTCTGTTTCCCACGTTGCGACACACAACATGCAGTGTGCTGTTGTTTTGAATTTCTCATTCGTCACCTTCTTTTCCCGCTTTGATTTTGATTGATTGATTCATTTTGATCTCGAAGGAAGAGAGATTCCACTGTCTCTATCACAATGTCCTGGAGACTCTCCTCGAAACTCTCTGCCATTGTTTCATCGTCGTCTGCCTCGTTGTTTTCATCAAAATAACAGGCTACAATCATATTTAGTTCCTTTATCTGTTTCATGCCGTATTTATAGGTTACTTGAGTAAACTTTTTCAATCTCACCATTCGCTTTTCGAGCGATGAATTTTTTTTTCCTATTATATTATTCATCTCCCTGCCTCTTCAAGAAAATCGTCTACGGTCTTTTGCCCTTGTTTCAGGAGACCTTAAGTTTCGGACAGCCAAGCATCTTAAGATTCTTGTTTTTTGTCATTTTTTTTCTTTGGGAATAGCGCGTTTCTCGCCCGCTCAATCGCCATTTCGTTGTGACTCAAGCGGAGAAGGTAATGTTCTGTGATGCACAAAATATTGGTATAAAGTTGCGGTGGATGATGAAGATCGCATAGGAATAGAATGATAATCGTATATTATTGAACGAGCACGTAATGCTTGTTAAAAATAAACGTGTTGTTAAAATCCCGGGCAACGCCGAGGATATTAATTGTTTCGCTAAACAAGCTTTTACTTGCAAGTGTAATACTATTCTTCATACGATTCTAATCTAGCTCAAATCCTGTCTAAATGTAAAACTGTGAGGTAATGATTAAATAAAATGAATTATTATCTTAACATTTAATAAAACTACTTTGGGGAAAGCAGAACGTTTCTACGAATGTCTTCTATTTGAGAAATGTTTTAGATATTTTTCAAAACATCTTTCGCTGGGTTTTTTCTCACAGATGCATTGAGTTGACCGTGGTAAGACTCGATGGCATTGTTGGTTCGAAGCGTTTGTTGGAAACAACTTATTTCCTTCGAGTCCTACACTCCCAGTCAGTACCTCTCAACGTATGCGAGGAACGTACGCTGCTTCTTGGCGAGAGGTTCCAAGGTTTTTAACGGAATGTCCTGCAAAATTTTTGCCAACCTTAATTTTTCCACCTTTCGAATGTTTCTACGCTTGTGCCATTGCTCGGAGTACGGCTTATCAGAGGTTGACTTCAGCATGTGAGGCATCGTACAGTCGATATTGACTTTTCGCACCATGCATCTCGATTTCGTTCGACCTAATTCTATGTTTCGAAATTCTGATAAACCATTCCTGGCTTTTTCTTAGCAACATTTGAAGATTCAAATACTTTGTCGAAACGAAAGATTATATGTCGACGTTTTTCGAGCATAATCCAGTTCAATTTTTTTTGTCGCATCTTAAATGTTCCTTCTTTTAAAAGTGCATCCTGATCTGTGAGAATGTTGATGTTCTTTTTAAGGCACATACCAATGTGCGCTTCTGTATTCGCATGACGGCTGAGGCAGTTACTCCCGGAACTGCATGACAAAACCTTATCATACGGAACGCACTTGAAGAACTACGGATCATTCGCGACCTTTTGCACTCAGTGTTTCAGCCGGGGATCTTCTAGTCAAGCGTCATCATATATCTGAACCCTTTTTTTCTTAGCTTTGTTTTTTCTTCGTTGTTTGAAGGGGCGTCAGACTTGAATATTAATTATCAAAAAAAATTTCAATAAAAAATGAAATTTCAAGAAATTCATAAAAATTTCTTATGACAATGAGAAACTTTTATAATTCTAATCGCTGTAGCAATGAACAAACCGATTGTTATCTTCCTGCAATATTTTTCAAAAGTATTTAACAGTTATAAGTTCATTAATAAAATGAAATAAACTGTGAATTCGGTTGTCACTTTATTAATGTTGGATCTTACATTTACATTGTTCGCCTGGGGAATTTTTAAAGGCATGACTTAACTTTCTCATAGCAATCAACTAGCCTGGTCGATTTGAACGCTGCTGCACATTTATCCTAAAGTTGTACGTGCATTTCTTTGACTCTTTCAATTCCTTTATTGAGTTCGTGGTCGTTGTGTTCTTTTTCGAGAATGAGCTTACGTTCCTCGTCTTCAACAAAACAATAAGCTCTTCCTGGACATCCCGAGACCGAGCATTGAAATCGCCTACCACAAATATAAAAAGATATTCAATGAAAAAAAAAAACAATTATAAATTAAATTTTTATCCATAGATGCATACTCTTTCCTATCGGTTACCCTTCCCATGCTCAAAAATCTGGCTTTACCCTATATATTTAAGCGTGCTGAATTAAGAATTTTTTTCGGCTTGACGTCACTCATTTTCGCAAAAAACAAACGTAAAATATCGGAACGCGTACGCATATTGGAAAACAGTAAAACTCTACAGGAGAAGACGAAGTAACTGACAAAAGGAGACCTTACTAATAAGAGGGGCTCTTACAGGGTAAAATTGAAAAGTATGCGACAGAGTAGATATAAAACGCCATATTTCCTGTCTCTCTCTAGTTTTTAGTGAGTAACAGAACAGTACAGAACTGGCAGTTGTAGCTTTCTTCAAATTTTCAATTGATGTTGTATTTTCAACAATGAATGTCAAACCGATTTCCATTTGAATCCTTTAGGTTCACGTAATGCCTGGAGAAATCACATAATGGTTTAAATAACAGTAGTGGATTTCGATTAATACAACGCAAGGAACTTAACTTATAGCAACTACTCAATGGACAAGATTCGGTGTTGACGCCTCGTGGTTAATAAGGCACCCTAGGTGTCTGTTGTCTTTCGTAGCGTCTATGCTGCGAATTATGTCACTAAGTTTTATAACCTGAGAGTGGACACTACAAATTTTGGAGGTGCTGGTGCAGTTGGAGACTTCAGCTGCTGTAATTGTTCGACGGTGATGAACTAAGTTTTTGGCCCTGGGCGAACAACTATGATAGGTTCACCAGTGCCCTATTAAGATTTCAGCAGCTTTCGAGCTGGCATCTCAATTTTTTGTGATGGTTTAATCTTGACCTTCTGTTTAACTCGTATCCTTTTTTGGAGCCTTGAGTCCAAGACCTGGGGTTTTGTGTTTTTCGGTGATATAGGTTTCATCGTAAATCGATAAATAATGAATGTTGATGATTTTCAGCCCTTTTTATTTTGCCCCTCAGGAGCAATTAAATAATCATTGATCTGTGAAAAAGTGGTATATTACAGTTGTCTTTTGACTGAACAATACTTATCAAAGTGCAGTCGATGACGCTGTGGCACCCACATTTGCTTAGATTTTAGCTGAGAAAATTAATATTACATTTTTTCCGAACTTTCTTATTGTCTAAGGCTTCTTGTTCCTGTCTCGTGGTAGAAAATTTTATGCATTCACCAGCCAACGAGCACAAAGCTTTCGTTACGCGATCAACTAGGATGCTGACTGTTTATTGGCCTACCATGTGCAAACAGTTTGAGCCTAAGCCTCTTTGGTATGACCAAAAATGTCGATACAGTGTCTGAATGTCTGTCTAAAAGTGTCTTTTGCGCTCACGTCGTTTTGTGACTTGGCCAAATAGCGACATTTTCACTTGGGTTAGTTGATTTAATAAACTGTGATATCTTCTTGACAAACTAGGAACGCCAGTGTTGCGCCACTCTGTATACTCTGCCGGCTTAGGATTACCAAACATTCAGTGCCCAGCACCAAATGCCCACAAGGTTCTAACACTTGGTTTATTTCGGCCATCAGGCAAACCTTGGAGCGAAGCTGTTGTTATGCATCTCTGGCTCTCAAGAAATCGTTTTTTGCATTTTACTGCTTTAATTTCGAATTTTTAGTGTATGTATCCTAACATACTAACTAACATACCTAAGATATATTCTAACTTCTTAAGTCTGGTCTACAATGCGTCGAAAGAGTGCTTCTGCGACGCATTGTAGACCAGGCTTTACACTGATGTTACGCTTCAATCTTTTACGTTAAAACGCAAAAACGAATGAGCTTTTATGTAAACACTGCCTCGTATAGTTCGAAGTTTTTGGTAACTCTGCTTATAGTTCCAAAGGTGGACAAAATCTCTGGTCTGTACAACGCAATGTACCTTCTAACATCCGCTAAAATGTTGTCCAGGTCTAAAAATTTATCTGCTGTAACTCATACCGAGTTATAAATAAATAAATATATATATGCCTGTCCTATTTTTTTTATAGCAAAATATTAAAATGATTCCAAAAGAACTAACTCTTTGTTTTTGTTTCAGAAACTTCATAGTTTTCATTTTTTCTGATGAAATTTTTTTATGATTTTCAACCATCACCAACCACAAAACCCACTTAATTAAACCAAATCACCTTTTTTTTCAAATTAGTCTATCATTTATCCTTGGAACCCGAGGTTCAAAAAACAGGTTATCCCGAAAAACGGCATTTTTCCGATTGCGTAACAGAAATTTCTGCGCTCTCTCTTCGAAAGTCTATCTGAAAATGAATGTGTTATAGTGGCTTTTTTAGCCTGAGACTCAGTCGACTGGGTGCATTCGATGGCACAAAAATCTATAAAATTATCAAAAATCTGTAAAACCTTGAATTACAGAAACTAGGAAAATAGTAGAAATAAAAATAAATACTAAAAAGATCTTGAAAATTCAATAAATCTTTAAAAATACTAGTTTTTAAGAATTAAATTCCGAAGAACTTATAAAGCAATGTATGAAAATACTTGATATCTTGACAATATTTTATAAATACTAAAAAAATAAAAAAACACGAGAGATCTTTAATATACTAAAAAACATAGTAATCGAATTAACTCCGCCGGAGTGATCCTCAAATACCTTGTACCGTGGAGTACTACACAAATCAATTAATTTTGTGTTATATTTAATTAACTGCAATTGCAATTCCGTGCAGACTTAGTACAAACATAGAGTTTCGGTTTTGTTCTCGAGAAAAAATCTTTTTTGATTTTCTTGTCAGTCTCGAAATAAAAAGTATGTTTTTCGGTCTCGAGTAAAAAAAAAACTTTTTCCGAAATTCGAAACCAAAAACTCACTCCTTAACACTTCATTCCCTGGGTGCAAGTGAACTTTTTCTTTAATCAGCGAAAGAAATACACTCGCAGTAAATTAACAGCATAATTCGTTATCATTACCAAATATTTTCCGCGTTCACTTATTTGTGACATACAGTTACTCTTCCTTACAGTTTGAGAACTAGAAAAAAAAAAAACGTGAAATTTCACAAATTGGATAATTTTCGAACTGAAGGCTTTTTTAGAAGGGAACAATTTTCGTCTTGAACCCATTCATTTTTACGCCCAATTGTATGTAAGTGAGAATCATTTGAAATCGAGCAATACAAAATTGTTTGCTTTTCTTTCAATTCGTTATTAACAAGTTGATTTGCCTTCGGTTTTGAAAAATTTACATCGAACTCTGAGAGAAATCCGCTAATTTTGATCTGCAAATTTAATTTCAGAACTTGAGTAAGTATGTTTAATCGGTTGAAAGGTGAACTACTGATTAACGATTATTGTAACGGTAATATTTACGTTACATTTTCAAAAAAAAAAAAAAAAATTACTTGTCATTTGTCATTCAACATCTCTAGAAAGAATCGACGATTCGTGTTTTTCCGCTGCGTTGTTGCTCCTTTTTCTATTTAGGACTATAGGATAGGATTTCAAAGTTGTTGTAAGAAAATAATAAGGCCCGTGGATCTAATATGAACTGCAGAATTCCATAAGTTATTTTTAAATCTCACAAAAAATATAACTTAAATGTGGAAAACAGATCTTACTCATGGTTCGAAATCAAATGAACTGCATCAAACTCGTGCCTATCAGTAAATGTGACAAATTTCATTACAGACCTTGTCATTCAACTGCTCTTTTACACGTCAAAATCTCGAATATTGTTGCAGTCATCCTTGACCTTCTGTAAATAAAGGTTTTCTGGATTGACATTATCTCAGATACAACATAGTGACGAGCAAACAGTGGTCTTCTCTAAAAATGTCTTTAAAAGATTCAAAAGGCTGCATTCAAGGCACACACAGACTGTATTTGTCATTCGATTTCAAACTTCATTATTATCTCTGAATTATCCAAGTACCTACTATAAGAACAACTTCCTATATGCTTCAAAAATGATGCATAATAGACGTCTCATTTGATGACCTTATTTATTCTGTATTGCAGTTGCATTTGCTTGAGTTACTCAATGTTTTCCAAGTTTTATTCAATTTTACTTTTAAAATATTACGAATTTGAGACTGGATCTGTTATGCACTTCAGTACCATGTACTAACGATGGTTTAATAAGGATAATAATTAAATAACATCAACTCATGACTTTTTGAGAGTTCCTTGAAATGTGAATACCTCGTTCATTGCGTCGCTTTTTTGTCAATCATCTTCGACATTATATGCCTTATCCATTTGCATGTGTTAAAGTTTGTTTTCAAGATTTGAAAGAGGCCCAGGGATAAGAATGATATTTTTTAGTCATGCAAAAGGTATTCTATCATTAGCATATGTAACTGTCGTAAATTTTGTAGTTTTTGATAAATCACCGTTTAATGTGTCGCATCAAAAATCGCGAAAATGCCCCCTAATATAAAGGCATAAATGTTTTTTTCTGGAAATGTAGCCATGTTCATTTATTTTGTAACATAGAACTCCGTGGTACAACATAATCCCTGATCATTGACAGCAATATTCATAATCCAATAAAATCCCGCACCTAATTAGATAAATTTTAATAAATTTATTTCGACTTCGAAAGAATCTTGATCAACATAATCAACTAAAATTCTAACCCATTCTGCGTTTTTAACCTTTTCTGATCCTTTATCAATGAAAATTGAAGTAATTTTCGAGAGTCGTCATTTCAAACTGGTAGCGACATTTACAACCTCGTCATTAAGCTATACTCTGTTCTTCAATGTATTGAGGCTTAATTACATTACAAGCAAATTTACCAGTGTGGATTTTGTTTCAGAGAATATACTACTGAAGAGAAGTACATTTTGCATATAAAAAAGCACTTGAAAAAATTTTTTACTTGTGTTTATCTGCAGGACAGAGTTGGTGAACAATTCTATTTTAATAATACATATTAGAACGCATACAGGAGAAAAACCTTACAAATGTGAAACTTGTAAGATAAGTTTTTCCCGAAATAATGATTTGAAGAAACATATTCGAACAGTACACGAAAAAGAAAACTTTTTCGATTGTTTGAAAATAATACTTCTGACTTTGAATGCCTATTAAGATGAAAAAATTTCAATCTTCAGCCTGAGCATAGATGCAACCCTTCGTTTTACTCATATAGAAATATTCAAAACTCACAATATACTATTTAAAAAAATATAGGAAAGTAGTACTTCGTTTCCAGTCATTGAATGTAGCGAATAGTAAAGTGTCGCAGTTCCTATTTAATTGTACTTTGCCATAAGCCGTAATTTTAAATCACACAAGGCTGAAAATCAAGAAAACCCTGGCTTAGTGATGGGCAATACTAGTGGTTTTACAATCTCTTTACATCCTTGATTTTTTCAGTAATAATTCTTACATAACTTGCAGTTGTAACTTCTCCAAATTTTCGAACGATGTTGTATTTTAAACAATGAATGTCAAACCGATTTCCATATAAATCCTTCAGGTTCACATAATGCCTGTAAAAATCACATAATGTTTTAAATAACACTAGTGGATTTTGATTGATTTTAACTTATATTTATCACAAACATTAATCTGACTGTTTAGATAATAGTCGATTTCGACTGCCTGAGCAACTCGAATTTTCTTGAAATCTTTTTTTTTTTTGCAAAAAAGATTCAAAATCTTCGATTTCGCATTCTGACACTTTGAACATGGTAGAGATTTTTCTCAAATTCCGAATCATTTTCATTAACTCGAATACAGTTACAATTTTTTCAGCATTTTTTGTTTCTTTGCTGTACAAACCAAAGTTTCTGTCACATTGGCAGTACGAGTGTCCACGGACTGGGTACAAGCGCTGAACTTCGTTTTCCAGATTTGTAGACAACATTGACAAAAATGAAATAGTTGTGAAATTTCTGTTTTCAAATACTGTTCTTAAAATTTCAAAAGGCAAATGTGTAAGTAATAAAATTTCTCGTTATACTTGATTTATATATGTAAAAGTGGGACATGTGTATCGAAAAAATGATCGTAAAATGTTGCCTGCATAATATTTGGGCTTGAAAAATAAAACATTGTGGAACAAACAATCAAATATTTTCAAACACTTCTGAAACGTGTCTTGGAAAATTTTTGGAAAATGAGAATTATGTAAATTATGCATTGCCTTTGTTTTTGAGTTTTTTGAGTTCAACGTTTATTTTACAATAAAGAATTCATGCATAGTCCAGTACAAATTGTGCTATCGTCAATAATTCACTAATTTTCTACAGTAGCAAATACACAAAATGTGTTGCAATCGCGAGTACCAGTAAAATTTCAGCCAGCCTGGCTCTTCGACTATTGTTGACATGTGGCGATTCTTCGTGCATCGTTTCACAAGATTCTTGTACGTAGATGCGCTTTTTCTTTACATTTCGTTTACTTCCATAAATGGTTCAAAAGCCTCGCCTTTAAAGTGATATCGAATCAATTCCGAATCAATGTCTTGGCTGCGATGAATTTCATTTATATTTTATATTTTCAAATCTGCCGCATACTCTTATTGCAAAGATCTGATCAATTCTACTACTTTTTTAAGTAGTGAATTCCTCCATAACGTCGACAACTACACATTTATTTGGTCATCGACATCTTTCATTTCAAATTTAAAAACTTTTTTTTTTATAGAAAATTCCTGACATTGAAATAACTCTTTTACTTCGGTAATTTTCTTTAAGGTCTGAGTAACTTAATGCAAATCCTTAAATAGCAGGAACTACTAGAAACAAGTGTACATAATCATGTGAAAACATTGAACTATAATTCAATTTCCAAGAAAAATTGACACTCAACTCAAGAATTAGTGTTAGATTTTAAATGAAATACTAAACTCAATTAAAAAATGTATTTCGATTCGACTTTTGACCACGATTATTCGAAGACTGTACGTCTTAATAGCAATGTAATTCCTGGCCTCAGTACCCTATAGAAGTACAGAACTTTCATGTTAATCATACAACCTGAGTTGGTGTATGGCGCCATAGGAATTCCAGCTCGATGTTAAATATGCTCACTATATATCAGCTTTGCCAAATTTTCGCCGAAAGATCTAGCTTTCATTTTTAAAGATAAGCGAATTGATTGTCTCGGCCGCTTCGTTTCTCCATTATCGTCGACTTCTGTCAGCTGTTTTTTGCACATGGTTTGTCGTTCGGATTTTCTGATTTTTGAATATAACATGTCATAAGATTTGCTCTTGACTAGTATAATGCGATGTTACATGAAACAGTACTATTGTAGGGAAAAGACAGGACTGGCATTCAATTGACCGGGGTCAGGCGTGAATAAAACGTTGCACTGCAAATTGAGATCGTACAAGAACGATGGAGATTCTGACATTTGACGATTGTCAACTGCTCCTTGTTGAAAATACCTTGGTTGATTTTCTACGTTACATTCGGATTCCACAGGATCTACTGTTCGCTGCTGTGCTTCACTGATGCCATTGAAATCTAAGGAAAGATCCCAATGATTTGCTTAACAAGTGCTCGAGCATAAACGTTCACTTTAAGTCAACACGCCGGTGCGTTTGACATGTTAACGTGAACTCCATGTGACTGGCGTTTCAAACAAAAACATCGTTAATTACAGAATTATTGACGGAACCAAAAATCAGAACTTTTGAATGCAACCGTGGCGTACCAACTGATGTGTTATCGCGTATTTCAAAAGCTTCTTTTCCGTGTATTTAAATGAACTGATAATTTCAGTCAAAAAACTTATCCATGTCACTTAAAGTCGAAGCCCTGTCAACGTCTGTAATTTCTTTGTTTGAATTTGATTTTTTTGAAGCGAGTGCTTTGCAAGAATCTTTGGCATCAAGAACCTATTTGTGATTAACACATCAAATAAGTTCTACAGTCGGATTTTTGTTTTCAAGATTTATAAACATAAATTTGTAGAAAAAATAATCATAAATTTTAAGATTTTCACAACATAAAGACAACGTATAAAAAAAAAATATGAATATTAGTAATGTAATTTTCTTATTGTAAAAACAGTCAGTCAGCGTTGAAACGACGGAACGTCTTTTTGATCGTTAAGACCTACGAACCAACTACATAGAACTATTATCCACTCGGTTATCATTCATACGGTTGCGTAGCTGAAAAGACGAAGTGATGAGTACTTGCAGAGATATTCTCTCAAGCAATCAATGACGTGTGACGAGCGAGCCTCAGCCAACCCACGATGATAATAAGGATATTCGACCCCGCGTCGAATTGTTCCAATTCCCAAGCTGTAGATGGTTAGCCTTGTC
>JAPYZL010204901.1:0-10113 GCA_030522825.1 Platygaster orseoliae | reverse complement strand
TTAGGTGTTCTCGGAACAAAAAATGATGTTCGTATTTCGAGCGTAAAGAGCATTTCGTCTCGGATTAGTCTCGCGAGAGAGCAGGAAACACTCGACTAATCTTCGACCAAAAGTGCCTCTTTACGCCCTTGATACGAAAATAACTATTGATAACTGTGTGGGATTCCCGGTGGGATTTCCCGAAAACTGAAATTGTATAATGACTGAAAATGAGCTGTGCGTGACTAAGACTAAATTGATATAATATCTCAAATGACTCATACGTCACTAAGACTAAATTGATGTAATATTTTAAATGACTCGTACGTAACTAAATAGTTGAACAAGAGAAAAACGAAAAATTATAAATCTATTTTCTTTGAGAAATGCTTAATTTATGAAGTCGCTACAGACTACATCAAAGAACACAACACCTATCAACTACATCCCCAACCCCGGACTTTGATTATCGCCAACTCGCCCCTTCCTCTAGTAGAAAACTACTAATTATTAGTGGAATTTCACCAACTCAAAAAGAGAAAAGTGAGCCAAAATGTGTTTTAAATTTGACTTACACTCCCAGGTGGTTGCTGCAAGGCAAAGGTCACAGCTTGAGTAGTTGTGTTGTGTGAATGAAGCTGTTGCAATTGCTGTAGCTGAAAAGTAATTTATGTCACAATGCTATTCATATTAAAAGGGACAAGGTCATTAAAATTATTCAAATAGTCATTTAATTGAAGGGGAGAAAAAAAAGGTACCTGCTGGTGAGTTAGAACCGTGACAGGGTTATTGTGGTGAGCATTTGGGGATGTTGTAGAGGATACGGAGTCCCCAAGAAGAGGGCGCGACTGGGGCTGCTGCATGCCCAAGCAGCGCCTCGTTTCTTTTGGCAGCGTTCAGCCACCACTAATGTTTTTTCTTACGTCCCACGTGGTGTTTATGTGGAAATCTAGAAACAAAGTTCCCCAATTCTGTCGACAATAGTTAAGATGCTGTAAAATTTAAGAAAACAATTCCAATCTGGTTATTGATTGTATTTTTTTTTCAACATAAGTGTTTTAACTACGGATTTGAAATCGACGTTCCTTTTTTGATTCTGAAATCAAGTTTCATGGTTGGTACTCTCTGAAAATATATACTCAATTTTCAATCTTCTCTTGTTATGTTTATTTTTACAATTAAAAAAACACCAATTTTTTTCTGTTTCATTTACCAATAAAACATAATAATAATATTAGTCAATGATATTTATGGAAAACAAGTTTAACTCGATTTCAAACTTGGAAAAATGTTCCTTTCTAAAACAAATTATTTCAGTGAAAAATCCAGGTACTAATAAATTATTAATATAAATAAACTTATATTTAAATTCAGTTTAAATCAACTATTTCCAAAATTGATAGTGAAATTCACCTTATTCGTTTTGTGAAGAAACAAAACTTCATTATCTCTTGTCTTTCTGTAACTGCATGATGCATTACTCGCTTTTTTACTTTCGACGTTGTTTTTTTTTCGGTATCCGCATTCGAACGATTTCCTGGTTGTTTAAACCAGGAAAATCTCCAATTTTACATGCCTGGACTTTGGTTTACAACACTCGATGTATTGAATTTTGTATTAGAGTCCAAATACAAAAAACATTGAGCCATTTATATTTAAATGGCATTTGTTCAATTGTGATTTTCACTTTTATAGTTTGATGAACGGGAAACTGTCACTTGCAAAAATCTGTAACAGAAAATGTTTGCATTGTTATACAATGATCTCTAATTTTTGATAATGAAAATAGTTATTATAGTAATATATAGCGCAGTTACATAAATATAATTATTGAAAAAATATGGTGAATTCAAATGAAATAAAAATTCATATTATATAATAATGTATATACAAGTATTTTGATACTAAATCCTGAACTACAGGGTATATTTTAACGTTTCAATTTTTTTCAAATATACATAACAATATAATTAAAAATTACATGTAAAACTGTAAAATGTATTTTGTTAAATTAAATTTTGAAAATAATTAGAGAAACTCAAAATATATACCAAAAGTTTAGCCTTTAATTTTAGTTTCAAATCATTCTCAATTTAATAATTTCATCGACGAATTTTTTTCTCGAATTATTTTAAATTCTTGTGCACTTTGTAATAAAGTGCAAATCGGTTAGTACGCTCGTGCTCGGTAGGTGACTACACCATATTTTGTCTCAAACGCAAGTGATTGTGAAAATCATTCAAATATGAGATTTTTTTTATCAGCTGTCAGCGAGAATTCTGATTTTCTATACAAATCACAAAGTCAGAAAGGACTTTGCGTCGCTTTTAAATAATTTAATAACATCAAAACTTTTACGTATCATTTGTCATCAATTAAAATACTGATTTTGCTAGTTATTTAACTTTCTCAAAAATGATAATGTTCAGGTATATGAAAATGTTAAGATTCTGTTTTCATTGAGTGATTTTCACTAAGACATTCCAATTTGCCAGTTGATTGAATTTCTGTTTTTTCCTTACTTTATTTCTTTATGAGTTTGACGCGTTATCAAATTTTGCTGTCTGATACGAAAGAATTTTTTAATTTATAAAATTAAAAATACTATTTATTACAAAATAAATATAATTGCGTATAATAATTACTTTTTATTATTATACTATGTTATTACTATAATTAATAATAGATATAATTTTGCATCCAGATGACAGATTGTCTGAAACTGTAAATTAAAATTTTGTTGATTGATAACGTTGGACAGACAATTTAAATCATATGCGATATATAATATAAATAGATGTGTTAAAAGTTTTTCTGAAAAATTGGTCGAAATGTTACACTTCTAGATTTTGTATATTTTGTTATAAGTATGAACCAAATAAATAGACTTAAGTAGTACTTTGAATATTCAATTTGAGCACTTCCATCTGTTGATGAAATGAATAGAGAAAAAAACCATAATTCAATATTTATAATAAAATTTCATTTAATGATACATTGTTATTATTTTCATTGAAACTCTTTAAAAAATACATGATCTGAAAAGGTTTTATTTTTCTTCTTAAATATGTTCAATAGTAAAAAATAAATAATTGATAACAGATTATTTGAATCGCCAGTTAATGAGTATATTAAATCAATGTAGTTTTCAAAATTTCAGTCCATTATCTTAGTCCCTTTTCAAAACTTACAGATAACATATTTTTAAACAAAAAAATTATTCAAAAACAATACTATGACAATTAAGTTTTTTTTTATCCTCTTCACCTTTTTATTGTATTTGAATAACTTATTTGACAAAAAAAACATGATGAAAAAAATGTCCAAGATCATGGACAAAAACATTAAGAAATAAATTTATTTGAATAGTTGGTTGATCAACAATTTATTTGTGTATAATGTGTAAAATTTTTTGTTTTCTTATTCAACATGTATGAAACTCAAAATTATCAATTTACATTGAAAAATATACTCCAATCTAAATAATCCAGTATTTACTTCTATAGTTAAAATTAATTTTTATAACAGCTGGATTTAATTTTTTCATTTAATCTAAATTCGTCATATTTCTTCAAACGTTAATCTTCTATTTATTTTACTAATAGGTAAAAAAATATAAATTACATATTTGTACAATTTCGATTGTGCAACATAAACAGAAAAAAAAAATCTGAGAATGGTTACATAAAATAGTGACAAAATGTAAATATCAAATATAAAAAGATTAGAAAAGTAAATAAGTATAAAAAAAATATTTTAAAATAAAAATATGATAAAATAGAAAAAAATAAATATAAAATATAAAAAGTGAATAGTGACATAAGAATCAATTTTTATCTTGTACTGAACCAAAACTTGAAAGAGTATACAGATGTGATTGGTCATTTTCACTGTAATAAATATCATATCCAAATACATACAAGCATTTAAAATCCGGTCCGAAAAATAATAAATAATTGTAAATAAATACCTTTTAAACATGAACAAACATCGTAATTGTCACAATATAATTTATCAGTTTATCAAAAAACATAACAAATCATTGCTTAAACTTAAATTTGTCCAAATATATAGAATCCAAGATTCCAATTATAAGATTGGATCCAATCCAAATAATCAACTATTTACTCCTGTAGTTAAATTGAATTTTTATAACAGCTGGATTCAATTTTTTCATCTTATATAAATTCGTCATATTTCTTCAGCTTTTCTTCTACTTATTTTACTAATGTTTTGTTTAAAAAAATCTAAATTACATATTGGTACATTTTCGATTGTGCCAAAAAACGAAAAAAAATTATTATCTGAGAATAGTTGAAAATACTCAAAATAAGTACCACAAATTTAATTTTCCATTTAACATATTTACACTATTAGTATTTTTTCTTCTGATAAAAAAAACTTGTTATTAAGGAGTAAAATATTGATAAATAAGCGTTTTACGGACACTCATAAAAACCAGGATAAACTTATCTAAAATAAATGAATGTCCATCTAAACATCCTACATGAAATCTGCAGATTGCAACATCATTTTCTATTATCTCAAAGTGACACATCTACAAGCAAATTGTCAACGTGTCATTTTCATCAAAATTGCAAAGAGCACTATTATTTTTTCACGTGAATTTTACGACACCGCAATATACCTCCATTTTCCAATACGCACATATTATTTACAATGTTTTTTCTATTATAACTGACAAATCGGTTGCGCGCACCAACAACAACAACACAATGTATACAACTCGCGAATTTCGCAATTTTCCAACAACTTGCAATTGAAAACCAAGTAAAAATGTTGATAATTTTTTACAGATAACGCTAAAAACACTTATAAATAATGTTGGTCAGAATAATTCAGGACTTGAACGAGAAAATCGAGAAAAGTCAAAACACTGCACAAAATCTCAATTCCGAGGGGGATAAAATAAAGGAAAAAAAAAGTTTAGATAATAGGAATATTTATTGGATTACCAACCATGGACGAAAAAGTTTGTAACTTTGCGAAAAGCGAAACAAAACATAAAAAAAAGGATGAAAACGACAGCTGGAAAAGAGAAAATTTGAGGTTACTGGCGTCACGCGCGCTCTCTACAGAAGCGTGTTTTTTGTAATCGCAACTAAAGCTTGGAGCGAAGCCCGGGATTTTTCGAATCGCGATATATTTTTTATTTCCGTATCTTAAAAGCTTTTTTTATCCCCAATCGAAGAAAAATTTGTCAATTATTATGTAAAAACTTTATTTTCTCAGAATGTATTCGGTTTACCAGATAATATAAAAATTTGTGTTTTCAACTACTTTATTATACGTTTTTTTCAGGATTTTTTAATGTGCGAATTTGTGAAAAATACAAAAAAAATGCAAACGATAATAAAACGTGTAAAGTTGTACAAAAAATTATCAAACAAATCAATAACACATGACTGTTTATTATTAATGAAAGTGCTTTCAAGGAAGGTCGCAGTCTATAACAGAAATTGAAAAAGTAATAAAAAATAGTGGAATACTTTTTATGAGTTATTGTTTCTCTTTTAAAAATATGAATTTTTTCATTTGTAATTTTTATTGAAATCACTGAACAAATAGTGATTAGGAAAGTAAATAAATTAATAATTTTTATGAAAATACATAAATAAATATAGAACATAAAAATATTATCATAATTAAATATGATGCTTTTTTCAACTATATAATAATATTTTATGCTCAAACTAATTTTAATCAATGAATCGATAAATTATGGAAAATAATTATTTTTTGAGAAATTTATATCTGAGTGCAATTCTTCACGATCCATGGAGCCAATATTTTAAATAAATGAAAAATCCAAGTATTTATCGAGCTTTCGGCAATTTATTTTGCCCTCATCAGGATCTATAATTCCAATGCATAATTTTTATATCTGACATTTGTTTTTTTAGAAATTACATTATTTTTATTATATTTTAATAATTTCACAGACTTGCGCTTTAAAATATACAGAAAAAATCCCTTTACAATAAAATTATAAGGGGAAAAAATTGTAATTAATCACTCCGATCCATGATTAAAAATATCTATATATTTGCCAAGCTTTCGGCCATACATTCGGCCCTTTTCAAGGTAATAAAACAAGGTCGAACGTTACATTTGTTTCTTCCCGTTGTCAAAAAACGATTTCAAAAACGATAAATAAAACGATAAATAAAATTATAAATAAATTATCATTTAAAGTACACTGTATATATTTCTTATGTTGATATAAATAGAATTTACATTAAAATAACTCAATAAATAGCAATTAGGGAAGTGAATCAATGAATGATTAAAAATAAAATCTGCTTTCCACCTATAAAATATTAACATGATTGAATTTGATGATTTTTCAGACTATGCAATTATATTTCAAGTTGAAACTAATTTTTATCAATTAATATGAAATTGAAAATGAGAAGAGAAAATTCATCATTTATTTGTGGGATTCTTTAAATTTGTAATTAACATGGCTTACATCCAAAATGAAAAAAAAAAATTAAATTTGTTCATTTTAAACAGTATATAAGGTTTCAGTGAATATATGCATATAAATGAACTACATGTTAAAATATTTGCATAATTTATGAGAAGGAACATACAATAATTAAATTATCATTAAATACACCATAGCAAAGGTTTTGGGTCACATTCGGACCACAGTCGGGTCTAGATTTGACCCGATTTTGGGTCAGTACAAAAATCTTGCTTTAGAAAAGTTTATACCACATTAATGACTTTACGAAAGCATTTTTATACCATAATAAAATATGTATACAGCCAAAAAAAAAATTTTTTCGTTACTCTAAAATCAATTATTATTTACAATTATGAATGTGAGTAGTGATGCAAGAATCCAGGAAACGTGACTGTCGATAAGTTGAGGCTATAGGAAAAAAATATCAATTACCTTTAAATTTCATGTAATTCCACAAATGAAGGTGTGCAATGATATTTATTTTCATAAAAAATACATAATTAATGTACAATCATGTGTTAGGAGGTTTCTAAATGATGAAAATGATTTTGGGTCAGGATCGGCTCACATTCGGGTCAGAAACGGGTCAAGATCTGACTTAAAACCTTTGCTAGGGCCTAAAAATATTAACATGATTAAATTTGACGATTTTTTCAACTATGTAATAAAATTTTCTGCTCAAACTAATTTCAATCAATGAATCCACAAATTATGGGAAAAAATTCTTTTTTGAGAAATTTATATCTGAGATTTGTAATTCAGAAATTACATTATTTTGATTTATTTTAATACATTGCGCAGATTTACGCTTTTAAATATACAGAAAAAATCCCTTTACAATAAAATTGTTTATAAATTATAATTTAAATTACGTTTTATATATTTCTTATGTTGATGTAAATGCAATTTACCTTGAAATAACTCAACAAACAGCAATTAGGGAAATGAATCAATGAATGTTTAAAAATAAATTTTGCTTTGCATCTATAAAATATTAACATGATTGAATTTGATGATTTTTCAGACTATGCAATTATATTTCAATTTGAAACTAATTTTTATTAATGAATATGAAACTGAAAATCATGAGAGAAAATTCAGTATTTATTTTTAAGATTCTTAAAATTTCTAATTCATATAGTCTAAATCCAAAATGAAAGGAAATAATAAATTTGTTTATTTTATACAGTATATAGTGTTTCAGTGAATATATGCATACAAATGAACTACATAATGTTATAATTAATATTTACAATATTAATTATTAATAATACAACAAAAAACTGATATTATTTATGTAATTCATAATTGTATAAATATTATTAATAATACATAATAATATTTACACAAGTTTGACACTGTTTTTGTTAATAACAAAATAAATCTTCGTTAAAAATAGGCCATTTTTAATATTTAGCAATTTTTTGTGACCATTTTCAGCTAAAGAGGTAAAAATATACATTACCCAACCAATATATAATGTGAAAAATATATTTATTACGATTTTAAAAATACTGTCAAATAAGTTAAAATTTTCCAAACAGCATTAAAAATCCTAAAGAATTGAAAAACTTGGCGCGATTTGCCTGGAATCCGCTACGTTTGCCACGAAAAAGCCTGTATCTGAAAAGGCTACGTGCTCATGGACACGGAATTCAAAGATGTGTGCCCAAGCACGCACACATGCAACCGTATGCACTGTATGTGACTGTGACTGTATGCTACAGCAGCGGCGCGCGGTTATGCCACGCAACAAAAACAAATGACAAGGCGTAAACAAAAGGAAAGCAATGCCACCTTGGATTTTCCCACCCTGCCCGAGACCCGGAAAGCTTAATGACACAGGCCCCGCTGTTACCTGGGGGGAAAGAAATGCCAAATGCCTCGAGAAGGACGATAGCGTCGCGATCGTGGAACGTCGACGTTTGCGAAACGCCGTCGTCGCGGGCTCCGTGTTTATCCGCGAATCAGCCAATCTCCTTTTCCCCTCGATCCTTATTTCACGCAACGGAAACTAATCACCGGCGCACCTTTCGCAATCACGTAACTTTGACACGCGTTTTCGCGAATAAACAGCGATTAGGACGGACCGTGTACGCGTTTCCCCAATCGCTCGCAACGGCCATCACGTATTTGTCAATGCTGCCATTATTACCATTATAAAATCCCAAAAAAGCGATTTCGCGCGCGCGACTTTTACTATAATGTTACTATTAATTTCCAATCGAATCATCCTTACATCCAATGTATCGAAATGAGTACTTTTCATTCAATCAAACGTTACTCTCTAGAAAGTTGAGTTTTATTGCGTCCTAACCGATTTTTATTACGCTTTTCATATGTAATTTTTCTTCAATATGAAAATCTCGAGAGCAGTTGAAAACATTTTTTTTTTGTACTTATCGCACTTTAGATTGTTGGAAATTATACTTATTACCTCTTTTCACTTAATGTTTAATGTCATTTTTATAATATTACGTTGGCACGCGCCAATTGAAAATTACTATAGAAATATACGTGTTGTAAATGAGAGTAAGTGGAAGGGAGAAAGAATGATTGTTATGACTTTTAGAACACACATGTTGACAATTGGTATTAGGTTGTATTGTTTTTGATTTTTTCATCAAAATCATAATAGCTTTGTTATTGATTTTTTTAAAGCTTGTCTCCGTTTTGACGGATGTTTAGGCAAAACAAATATGATTACGTATATGCTTAGAACACATTTATATAAGTAATCATATGAATATCATCGATAATATTCATAAATTACTGTACAAGGTAATAATGAAATAATATAATAACAATAATGAAGTTATAATATCAAAATTTTTATTATTATTATTATTATAAATTAAGAAATATCAATTTATTTATATATACATGCAGTATTTATAAAAACTGTCCACAAAAAATTGCATCCACTCATATAAGCAGATTTGAATTTGCCGCCATTTTAACCGCATTAAGAACTAGGTCACAATAATTGTGACTATAGCCACAATTGAGTCAATCACAATTATTCTAGTTCGATGCCGCCATTGTTGTATATTCGCCATTTTGTTTTCGCCCTCGGTGACGTTTTGACCAAATGACGTTTACGGTGAAAATACTGTAATATTGTCTCGACCGCGATTTTCGAGTACGTTTAGATTATTGCCATGAATCAATCGCGTAATTTTACGTCATTGCTGAATCCAAGTTATTTGCAAAATGCGCAGAACAACGCAACATCCGCTGCGGCCGCAGCGGGTGCAGCGATTTCGTCAAACATCGCCAATGGATCGACCTTGAATTCGGGCTCAAACACGCCGCAATTGAAAAAACGTGAAAATGAAGGTTTGGATTTTTTGTTATACCGATACATTTTTGTAATTTTTTCAAATTTTTAAACTTACTGAAAAAAAAATTCGTTAAATTTGACCCTTCCAGTTGAAAACTAAGTACTTAAGGTATTACCTCCATAATTGGAATCCGCTTTAAGATTTTCATACAAAAAATTGTATTAAAAGATAGTACCGTCCTGATAACATTGGAAAAAGTACAACTGGTTTTACAATACCGTTTTTTTATAAAAAATTATCAAAGTTTACATGTAGTCTTATGAGAGGAACCAGTTTTTTCACGTTTTCAACAATACT
>JAPYZL010204880.1:0-21921 GCA_030522825.1 Platygaster orseoliae | reverse complement strand
AATTACTTGCATAGTTTTTAGAAATTGTTTGCCGATTGTCAATTGTCGACCAACCATTTTTAACCGTCGCGTCACCCGTCAAATTTGAATTGTGTGTTACCATCTAGCGTCAAAATGGTTGACATATTGAATAATCATATTAGAATAGGAGACATGAAGCTCCATTTGAGTTTCAGACACCTGGTTTACGTTCTCATACGTTGATTGGCAAAGTTCCCACGTACGTTTATATTGTACGACTCGATTGTTTATCGTTTATGAATTAAACAAAACAACATGAAACAACAGAATGAAATTTCACTCAATTTCAAAAAAAAAAATTCACGCTTCAATTTAATTTAAACGTTGAATTTTGGTTGAATGCTGTTAAGGATAAATTGGATAAATTAACGTAAGACCGTAAACGTAACGTACAGTGTAGGAAATGAGGTAGGGGGATAGGGGACAGGTGAAGATGGGGGCGAGTTTCGTAGTAGAAAAGGAGAGAAACATTTTCTGTCTTTTTTTAGCTCAGTGAAGGCACTAGTTTCATTGGGGCCCTGCTGTATTTGAAAAAATAGTTTTTTGAGCCAAAAGCTACAATACGTGACTCATTATTTGGATTAAGAACCCTAGTAACTGTGATTTTTATAAAAATCTTTATAAAAAAAATTTGTTTTTTATAAATTGATTTTATAAAAACTTTTTTAAAATATGTCAGTTTTATGATACTGTTTTTATAAAAACGATCGATTTTTATAAAAAACAGGTTTTTAAAAAAACTTATTTTCCAAAAAATGTTATAAAAGTGTTTGTAAAGTACGAAACTTTATAAACTTTATTTTATAAAAATAAAATTTTTTATAAAACTGTTTTTAAAAAAATCGAAATTTTCATGAAGTTTCTATAAAACCGATTTATAAAAATGGAGTTTTTTTATAAGATTTGGCGATTTTTTACAAAAATCACAGTTACTAGGGAAACAATATACAGGGTGTACCAAAATCCCTGTACCAAAAAGAAATCTAATATTATTTTTTGAATTTCAAGTCTAAAAGTCCTTTGCCACTTTTTACAAAACTCAAAATTAAAAAAGTTATTGAAGTTTGAAATTTAAACAATAAATACGGTTTTTCGACAAGTGGAGATAAAAACCACGAACCAAACTCTAACCAATTTTTTGACTCAGAAAAATATGAAGAAAATGCAAGTCAGTTTTGGTACATGGTTTTTATCCCCACTCTTCTTAAGAGCGCGTTTATAGTTTAAATAAATTTTATACTTAAATAACTTTTTTGATTTTGAGTTTTGTAAAAAGTGGCAAAGGATTTTTCTACTTGAAATTCAAAAAGGAATACTGGACTTCTTTTTATTACGGAGATTTTAGTACACCGTGTATATATATTATGTATAAATTTTATGGAAAAATAAAATTATGACCGTACCTGAAATGTCTTAAACCCTGAAAATCCTGCGGAGATACTTTAAAATGATTTACTTCAAAGTTTTACATTTGGACGGGCTTTGAGACTAGAATTGCATAAAATACTGTATGTAACTTAGTGCAAGTGTCTCATTTTGCGAAGACTATTCAACCCTCGGCTTCGCCTCGGGTCTGAATCCTCATCTTCGCCAAATTCGACCCTTGCACTACGTTCCATAATGTACTATTAAGTTCAACTAAAAATAATGGAATGAACACGAAAATGACTCGTTTAACTTATATTTCTAATTTTTTTAATTAATAACAAAATAGCCGAATTCCACATCATAAATATATACAGGGTGTATCAGAAACTACGGAGGATAATTTGCTGATTTTTTCCGGACTTAAAGTCCTCTGCCACTTTTTACAAAACTCAAAATCAAAAAAGATGTTTGAGCTAGAAATTTTGCCTATGAACAAGCTCCTCCGAGGAGTGGAGATAAAAATCCCAGACAAAAATTTACGGAAATTTTCTCCAGATTTTTCTGAGGTGAAAAGTCCTTTTCCATTTTGCAAAAAATTCAAAATCAAAACAGGTATTCGAGTTTCAAATTCAATAAATCTGGTTGGCTAAAACTTCTAAATTGATTATCTTTTTTAATTTTGATTTTTGCAAAAAGTGGCGAAAGAGTTTTCAACTCAGAAAAATGCCGAGAAAATTTTGGTCCGTGATTTCAATTCCCACTCCTCGTAAGAGCGCGTTTATTAGTTAAATTTTAAACTTGAATATCTTTTTTGATTTTGAGTTTTGCGAAAAGTGGCAAAGAACTTTTCGACTCAGAAAAATATGAAGAAAATTTGGGTGGAGTTTGGTCCGTGTTTTTCATCCCAACTTGTAGAAAAAGCGCATTTATTGTTTAAATTTCAAAGATGAATAACTTTTTTGATTTTGAGTTTTATAAAAAATAGCAAAGGAAAAATCGTCTTAGAATTTCATGAGGACTGTGACACACCCTGTATATAAAAACTCGGACAGTGTCAAGTATTTGAAAATTCGCATTCTGCTAAGGAATTTCAAAAATTCTACATTTTCAACAGTTCTTAAACAAAAAAACTTAATGTTATCAACTCCTTAAACATCCAATGTAAATTACGATTCCAAGGAAAGTTATGTTACATCTTATTTTACGCAACCAAGTTTCCAACAAATTTCATCTCGTGGCGGACGATGGTGATAATTGATAAGCACGCGGAGCCCGTTATTTGAAGTCAAAGCTGTCCAAGTCAGAAACATTTAACGAAGCAGTTTCAGTAGAAAAAATGTTTGGCGTGCTACTAAGCGTTATTTTCTTCGTTATTTCGATAGCTTCATGTCAGATTTGGTTTTCCGACAACTCTCCGAGGGATGATTCGATCGCGGAAACAAAAAATATTCATCAAGCAAGATGTGAGTGATTTTTATATTCGCTATAAAATCGAATTCGTCACATTAACACAAGATAACTCAAATAAATTACGAAAAGCAAGCAAGTCTTTTTTTTAACCGTGCAATTCCACGAAAATTGAATTTCACGTACTGGAAAAAATTGAAATTTATGGTAAAAACCATCCCTCGGAGTTAAGTAATGTCCAGAAAGTAGAAATCAAAAAAACCAGTTGATGATATATGTTATTTTATCGCAGTTTTCCCATTGTTCAGCGTCGTGCGTTTTCAAAATTCTGAGTGCGCGGGGAACAACAATTTAAGTGGAACTTGTTATACAAAACGAGAATGTTCGAAGTATGGGGGTTCACCATGTGGAACTTGTGCGAACAGTCTTGGCGTGTGTTGCGTTCGTATGTATTAAATATCTACTTATTAATCATTATTTTGATGGCAAATAGAATATATCTTATTCTACTGTAAATTAAAAAATTCTGCTAATAAGGAGAATAATAAGTTTGAATAAAAAACTTTTTTAACTTAATTTCTTGAAATCCTGAGACATGTCTTCAAATTGAGTGTATATTTCATTTTTTCTTCTACTTTCCAATTTCCGATTTTTATTTCTCGCACAGTGTTGTTTATCCATTGTTTTCCAGTTCAAAAAACTTGTGGAAGCACATCACGAGTCAACAATACGTATTTCATCAATCCTAGTTACCCTTCGAGTTATTCTGGTGGTGATCGTTGCACAATTAGTATTTACCCATGCAGTTCTAACATTCGCCAGGTATTTTATTAAATTTTTAATAGGGTCTTTATTTATTTCTTTATAAGTTCTGTTATCATGAAAGGTTTTCAACATTTTCGTATTATTATCATTTAATTCAAAATAACAACTTCAATGCCCTTTTCAGCTTATATGTATCGATATAATTTTTCATTTTTCAACTTCAATTTACTGGATTCTTTCAAATAACATTTTTTTATGCCTGGAAGCTCTTTTAAGGGTATGCAGAACTCACTGTAGTGCGACAGAGACAGATAGAATAGTAATCGGATGAGAGGAAAAGAAACGGAATGAGAATCGCTTGATTCATTTACGAAAGAAATTTTCATATTGAGTATTTTCAGATTGAGAGTAGCTTAAAATTATTTATCTAAATGGCGATTCATTGTGGGACGAAAATCTAATTTTATCATAATGAGTAATGACGATTTTACGTAATTTCAGTTGCGCATAGATTTCATCAGTTTTAGTTTGGCTCAACCAAATGGAACCGGATATTGTGACTTGGATTTTATGATTGTTTCCGGGGGATCTTCGAAAGTCCCTCGAATTTGTGGAGAAAATTCAAATCAGCATGGTATGATAATAAATTTTGTTGATAAATGAACGGAAATTGATAACTCAGAGCTAAATCCATTATTTATTAATTTATTAACCAATATTTCAGCCATCACATTGGGCCATTTTCAAGATTTCCATAAATAATTGAGTTAACAAAAATCAGTCAAAATTAATTTGCCTTTCTGTTATAAAGCCGATTTTTTTGAAAATTTAAGAATTTCGAAGGAAACACAATAAAGAGTTAATGTGAAATTTAAAGTTATTAAAAAAAAGTATACAATCCGTTTTAAGGACTCAAGATGAGAAGTATTACACTCATTTAATTTTTTTAGTTTACGTGGAATTTAATCAAGACAACCCTATCACATTGTCAATTGATTCCAATTCCGAATTTCAATTGGGCCGTCAATGGAATCTGAGATTGCAACAAATCGAATTCGATGCTCCCTGGCTTGGTATTCCTTCATATTATTCATTTGAAAAATGCGTATAATTTGAAATCAACTGTTTTTGGTAAATTTATGATAAAATTTATTTTTAGAGTGAGGGGTGAAAAAAGCGTTTTCAATGTTAAAAACTGTTTTTAAAAATTTGATTGATTTTAGTTATAACGGTTTTTTTAATTTTTGATATAAATCTTGATTTTCATATTTTTACATGATTCAAATTAAATATATATTAATTACTGAATAAATAATTTCAGTCACATTTCATTTACTTTATATAATCTTCAAAATTCTGAATTTCGTTAAACTTAAAAATTTATAGTAAATCCATTACATAAATTCCAAGTTTTACTACATATTCAGAAAATTTCGAAAAGTAGAGTTGAGGTTTTCACATAATTCTACACACTCGAAATCCACTAAAATCTAGAAATAATAGCACATTTGTAAATTGAGGCAAATTTTTAACAAATACGCACTTTCTTCGAGTCTCAAAGTTATTTTCAAAATTGTTTTCAATCCATTTCTTTCAATATTTCAGCACCAAATGGTTGTCTCCAGTATTATTCAATAGTTATGGGTTCTGCAATGAGTTTTAATTATGGTACAGCTTCAAATCCAAGAGGTAATTATTAAAACCGACATTTTCGAAAAACGTAATTTTTCTTAAATAAAAAAAAATTCAAGTCTTCGAGTTACTGAAATTACTGTAGCAAAAATTTTTACAGACAGTGAAGGAACAAGACAATTAACAAATGCAAATTATGGTATTTGCATTAGAACAGCTTTGGGTTATTGCAGTATTCAATGGTCCCAAACAAATAGTTACTCTTTTACTGTATCTAACGATACAACAGCTCTCGACGATAACATTATAGGTAATATGTACTTTATAATGTTATTAACAAATATCATTTTAGGAAATCAGACTCTCTTAGCTTCCCAGCAAACAACTTTATCGGTGTTGACTTTTTTTTTGTCCTCTACCATTAAAAAAACTTTAAAAACCCGAGTAAATTTACATTTTTGGCTGATTTCGAAAGTTATTAAAATTGCGATAGTTTTGAGCAATAATATTTTTTCTAGGAATGTGGTACTCGGCATTAGCAGGCGAAAATTGCACAACAAATTATGTCGTGGTAATTAATCCGAATATTAACGGAACTGACCGTTTCTGTGGAAATGCTTTCGTCACGAAATTAAGTATGAGTTTATACTTTTTCTTAAAAAACCCAAAATTTTTAAAAATTATGTATAAACAAGTGTATTCATCAAAATTCAGTTCATTATCGATGTTTTTGATTTTTATCCTAAAAGAAAATAAGAAATAAGAAAAGTCCGGAAAAATCTATGATTTTCCAAATGTTGACATAAAATAAAAATCTTGAAAATGATTTGAACTAGGTGATACATAAAAGTTTTTCTAAAAATTTGTTTAAACGTTTTCATTTTAATTTTCATTCGATTCCGATCGAAATTTTAGGTAGTACGACACCGTTCATTCTGACAGTCGTGACCAATGGAGAACCTTACAAAACAGCAAATCGAGGATTTCAATTAACATGGAAACAGCAAGCTTGTGCAGTGTAAAAATCAACACACACAGATGTATATATTAAAAGCTTATCTTCTTTTCATTATAAAGTTATTTATTCATCAATGTACATAATAAATGAAGTATATAAACACATTGTTCATTTCAAGTTTGATTTTTGCCCTAAAATTTCAAAGACTATGAAACATACAAAATGGCGTCAACAGTAAATTTATATACGATATAAAAGTACAAATAATTCTTTCAACGTACACCTAGAACAAAATTTTGTTGAATTGACAACAAAACTTTGTAATTGAGTGTACAAACAACAATGTATATGCATTCTTTAATAAAAGTTCAAATATACTTAATCATTTAAGTTACTCAAAATTTTCGATTACCTTTTTACATATAGCAAAATCTGTACTTAAAAAAAAACAGAATTTTTATATTCGAACTACTATAATGATAGTCACGAAATATGACTTTTATAATGATTCTGACTCTTTTCACAGTTTATATTACGATCACACTCAGAAAAAATTCTGTGAAATCAAAAGCTGTTGCTCCGTCAAAAAAAAAAAATGGAAATTGAATGATTATTTTAAACATGAGTAAAACTTCACAGCAACATGAATGCAACTTTATGGCAACAAATAGGAAATAATGAAAGAAAGAATCACTTTTTAATATACTTACACTGGAAAGAAATTAAGTTTCGAATTTTTTTTTTAATTCAAAAAAATTAATTTTCGATGATTTCATCGAAAATCATTTCGTTAAAAATTACAAATGATTTTAACAACCCAGAAAAACTTTTCCTTATAAAAAAAAGCAACTTCTTCACGTCGAAAACGAAATAATTTTTTCTTTTTCCGAGTGCAACTTTATGGCAACATGATAGCAACATATGACATCGTAATAGCAATTGTAAAAACGAATTACTCTTTGGCATGTAGATCAACATTTAAAAAGGTATAAAAACGCAACATTTTCACAACTCTTCTCGAAACTGCGCACCTTTGGACATGATGATTTTTGAGTTTTCTGTGTCGCTGATGTACCCTGATTCTCCGGTGTAGTGCGTTGGATAAATCAAAAGTGGAGCTGCTGAAAGCGCTATCAAATCTCGCTGGGGGAAAAAGTCTTTCCAATTACCTCTGAAACAAAAAATTACCGAGACTTATGTTTTCGAGTTTTTTGCAAATAAACTGTATTAATGACAGTTCTTTTTTATATAATAATTATATATAAATTAAATTAATGTTTGAATGAATAGTTATAAATAAATTATATTTTAATATATATTAAAATAAATTGAATATAATTATATATTAATTTAATTTATCAATTTTATATAATGCAAAACTCAGACTATTCGTGTTCTTAGATTACCTTGGATGTTTATCGAAAAGAATGGGAAGATATTCATCGACTGGGACCATATTGTTTAATGGTCTTGCTTTTAGCAATTTTCTAGCTCCTTTAGAAGACAAAATGTAACCCAAAGTCCAGTAGCTGTACCCTGCGTGCACCAAATGCTCAGAACCTTTCACCCAAGATTCTGTTTGATCTTGCATTCTTTTTCTCCCCAAGTAGCTTTTTCATGGGAAAAAAAGGTTTCAAGTTAATCAAAAAAGCAATTTTAAGATTTTTAAACTATTTGAACTCAGTTTAAAATTCATCAGAAAACAGCTGAACAATTATTTTCTCCTGAATTCGAAAAATAACTCGCAATATTCTGGATTGTGTGAATTTTATCATTATTTAAGTTGTTCAACATAAATTACTTCATGAAACGTCTGTATAAAAATCGATAATTTTGAATTACGAGGGTAAAAAATGCAACTTTATTAACAAACTTAATAAAAGAAATTGCTGTAATCCAGACTTTGAGGATTTGTTAGTCAACAATAATTCACAACATTGAAACATTCTTTTGGAAACTTTTCCAGAAAATTTTTTTTGTGAAGCCCTTGTATATGAAAAAAATTTAATTTGTCCTATAACTTCTTCAGAGTTGAAAAACAAAATTTTTCATGGATTCAGTGAAACTCGTAACTTTAATTATGTTTATACCTATAATGGAAATATCGATAAATGTTTAATTGCGATGATAAATCATTTTTCACCCAATAAGATGAAAAAAAAATCTATTTACAAAAATTTTTGTGGAATACTTCATACAAAAAACTGAAGACTTGAAATTGAGGGAAATCGTTTTCATCAAAATTCTTTTTTAAAAAACTTTGAATCGTATTGAATTAATATAATTATAACTAAAACAAATTCAATCTTAAAAAAAAATTACTCACAGTAAATCCCAATCAATTTTCGTTCTTTGGACCTCTGACATGACAAATGATACTTTTTGTCGAAAAAATGGTTCAAACCGAACATCGTCCTCGAGAACCATGACATTCTCATAATTATTTTCAATCACCTACAAAAAGAAATCCATAAAAATACAAATCAAGAATTTCGTAATCATTTTTTTTTTTAATCCAAATACCTTGTTCCATATAACATAATGACTTAAAAAACAGCCTATTTCTCCCATAGTCATTGGCCTAAAGAAAAAAAAAAAATAATCCTCAGTTTTTGTATAGAATTTTGTAGCAGTGATATTGTGATTTACGTAAAAAACAAAATGTTTGCAAACCTTTTGTGATAAGGGTCGACGTAATCAGGCATTACTTTGACTCCCCATTTTTGTAATGTAGTTTCATTTAACGTTCTGAAAGAATAGAATTTTATAAAGCTAAATTAACCATCATCGATTCACATTTTTTCTGCATACTGTCATTAAAAAATAATCGTCCCTGATTTATTAAACCATGTAATATCATAATTTACCATTAGGAATCTTAGAAAAATGTGGAAAATGATAAAATAGCAAAAAAAAAATTTTTTTTCAAAAACTCACTTTCCATCGACTGCATCAACAACAGTTACATCGATTCCAAGTTCGTCAAAACATTTCGACATTCTTATACGTCTTTCAGGCCTTCTTTTCAAATTAATCATGAAAATTTTTGACATTCCCAAAGTGTCTTTTTCAGGAAATTTCACGAATTCTTTTAAGCTGGTTGCAATTGGTAAATCTTGATTGTGAGCTAAAAAAATCGTGGAAAAAACCCGAATTAATGAAATCAGTAGTGAACTATCAGTGAAACAACTCGGGAAAAAAATATTGGTTTAGTGAAAATTTCCGTTCGAAAATTTCACTCTCGTGAAACCAACGAAAAAATTTTCTACCTCAACCAAACCCTTTTTACGTGTATAAATGTGATAAAATTTGGTACCTAAAATTTCTAATTTCAAATTTGTCAACTGTTGAAAATCGCTTTCTAATGGTTCTCCATTTTCTAATGGAACCATCACGAAACCATATGTTTCGTTGTTGCAAATATGCAATGGGATGCCTGGAAATTATTTATCAATGTTGTTAATACAAAATAATTCATTTTTAATATAAAGCTCTATACCGTATTCTATGGTTGGATTGAAAAAAGGATATGTAATAAAAATGGTCATTTTTTCTGAAGAATCCCAGACAGAAAAAATGCCATTTTGTATTCCCAACTTCAATAGCTGTGTGATGTTTAAATTAAAAATTCTTACGATAGTATTTTTCCTTATCTGTTGCATCATTTTTATTGCACATCTTTATAAAATCACGATAATGTCTTTCAATAAAAAATCTTTCCAACATTTTAATTTTATTAAAACCGATATCAATTTCGAAATCTGCAACCTCAAAAACCACAAAAATAATAAAGTTTCCGATTTAGAAAGTTTTTTGGGATCTAGGACAACTTTGCAATTTTTTGAAATTGGCTAATTCTAAGACGATTTCTCCTTTGCCATTTTTCACAAAACTCAAATCAAAAAACATATTTGAGTTTGAAATTTAACCAATAAACGATAGAAATCACGGACCAAAATTTATCTAAATTTTCTGGACATTTTTCTGAGTCAAAAAGTCCTTCGCCACTTTTCGCAAAACTCAAAATCAAAAAAGATATTCAAGTTCAAAGTTTCAACCAATCAGAATCGTCAAATTTTAAGGCAGTGAGGGCGCTGCTGAGTTGCGAGTGAGTGCGAGAAAGATGCATAGAATGGGAACCGCGCCAGAACGAGAGAGGCGAAACGCTTTCCTTGCCTTAAACTTTTAAACTGTGATATCTTTTTTGATTTTGAGTTTTGTGAAAAACGGTAAAGGGAAAATCGTCCTAGAATTTAACTGTGACGAAAAAATAAATGGAATTTATGAAATCCGAAAGTTTGATTCCAAATATCAAAAATGGATATTTCGAGCTTATTAAATCACCAAATTTTTTTGCTGCCAAAGCAAAAGTTATGATGTCATCATCAGGACCGTCATAATCCTGGACATTTTTAGGAAAGTAGGTCAAAGAGTCACTGGCAGTTTTTCGAAGATCTACAAGCACAGCGCTATGAACCATAGGAACTTCCAGACAGCCAGTTTCTTTTCGATTTAAAATCGGTTTGTATCGCTCCGTTCTTACATAATAATACTCGGTAGTCATGCCGGCCCAAAAATTGCTGTATAGGCCATCGGACCTCAAAAGAGGCGCCGTGACTGTTAAATGTTTGGAAATTAAATTTCCCAAAGTTTGAGGGTTCGTCAGAAAAACATCGGTATCTAACATCTGAGCGTAAAAAAAATTTTGTCAGTGAATACTTAAAATTTCCGTAATATGTAATAAAAAATAATAAAAATACGAGAATAAACCTTACAGATTATAAGTGAGTTTACTGGTTTTTTGCATTAAATATTAAATTATACTTGCAAATAAATAATCAGCCCATGAATGACGAGCGAAATTTAAAGCTTCTTCTCGAAGTTTCATGACATGGGCAAATCTTTTCGGTGTCCAATCAGAGGGTTGCTTTTCATCTGAAAACCCTCGAGTTTTTTTGTCGTATATCGCGGTTATTGAATGGTATTTTTTTTCTGCGTCCACTGACCATGTTTTAAGAATTTTTATCGTATCATCAATGTTATTATCACTGTAACACCTAGATTAAAAATCGTTTTTTACACTTTTTGGATACCGCTTGTATTCAGATAACATGATTGAGGATTTAACTACTCATTTAGAGAATTATAAAAAAGGAAAAGTTTAAATTATATTTCATTAATTGATGATTATCATTAATGTATCATTCATCGCTGATTTATATAACTTTCCAAGACTGTCAAAAACACTCTAGCAAAGTCGCTGTCATAATGACATTATAAAAAAATCTTTAAAAATATCTACCTCTTATCTTATAAAATTCCTGGAATTGTTTAATTAGCTTCAAATTTTTCGAAAATTTTTGCAGTCCACAATATTTTCAAAAATTAATAGAATTTTTAAAAATATTGCGTAATTCTTTTATAGTTATGATAAATAAAAATGGCTTAAAATTTTTTAAATTTTCTCAATATTTCTTAAAGTTTTTTAAATTGCTTATAAGTTAAATTTTATTCTGAAATTCATATTTTCCGAAAATTGTATTTATATTTTGAATTTTCGGGATATTAATGTAATGTTTTAGGATTGAAAAAAATCATTTGAGATATTTTCAATAATATAACATTTCCCGAGTGTTTTAAATTTTGGATCGTTTTTTCAGTTTCTGGGAATTGAGAAAAATTTGTTGCAATTTATGTAAATTTCCAAGGCTGTGAAAAAAAATTGACAAATTTTTCAAAGTATCTACCTCTTATGAAATTCTTGGAAATGTCAAATTAGCTTCAATTTTTTCAAAAGTTTTTGTAGTTCATAGCATTTTCAGAAATTTAGAGAATCTGACAAAATATTAAAATTATACAATATTATATAAAATAATAAAATTCTTTTTTTTTAATTATATATAATTTCTTGAATTTAACAAGATACCGGAATGTGAATGTAACTTTTAAGATTGAAAAAAATTATGTGAGACATTTTCGATCATGTAACATTTCTTGAATGTTTTAAAATTTTGATAATTTTTTTAGTTTTGAGAAATTCAGAAAATTGTATGTACCTTTCAAAGACTAAAAAACAATTATAAAATTTTTAAAAATATCTCTTATCTAATGAAATTCCTGAAAATGCCAAATTAGCTTCAAATTTTTTGCAGTTCATAGCAATTCCAGAAATTAAGAGAATATTAAAAAAATATTTTGAAATTCTCTTATACTTAGGATAAATAAAAATCGGTTCCAATTTTAATAATTTTCTTAATATTCCTTTCAGGTTTAATTGAAACTGCTTGGAAGTTTGAATTTTTCTAAAATTTACGTTTCTTAAAAATTTTATTTAATTTCTTGAATTTTACAAGATTTTGAGAAATTTTTGTAATTTTTAAGATTGAACAAAATTATTTGAGACATTTTCGATCATGTAGAATTTCTTGATTGTTTTAAATTTTAGATCATTTATTCAGTTTCTAGAAATGCAGAAAATTTTGAGGGAATTCTTTGAACTTTACAAGATTATGAAAAACATTTAAAAAGTCTTTCAAAATACCTCCTATCTTTTAATTTCTTGGAAACGCCAGATTAGCTTGCAATTTTTCAAAAGCTTTTGAAATTTATAGCATTTTAAGTAATATACAGAATTTGAATGAATATTATGAAATTTTCTTATACTTACGATAAATAAAAATCGCTTCCAATTTCAAACATTTTCTCAGTATTCTTTTTAGTTTTTAAAACTGCATAGAAAAAATTGAATTTTTTAAAATTCATGTTTTTTGAAAATTAAATATGATTTTTTGAATTTAATTAGATTTAGGGGAGTTCATTAATTTTTTAAGATTGAAAAAACTTATATGCAGCATTTTCAAAGACTTTTTAAATTTTTTGAATTAATTCTTGTAAATACCTAGCTGAAGCTGAGTGATCATTATTGAAAGTAGTGAAAATGTCAAAAAATCTCATATTACAAAAAACTTTGAAAATCATTACACTCAAAATTCCTCAGAAAGATAATGTTACATTCAATTTTAAAATTACAAATCATTTTGGCTTTTTTGAAATAAAACTTGGATTACTTTTTCATTTCAATATTTACTTTAGCAACATGACAATAACAATAACTTTTTCAGCAGTTCAAATACAATTAAAAATTTTCAATTAAATATCATCTGTTCTAAAACTTAAATTTTCATCTTTAACAAAAAACCCTCGTAACTGTAATTTTTATAAAAAAACGCCAAATCTTTTTAAAAAACTCCGTTTTTATGAAAACTTAATAAAAAATTTATTTTTATAAAACAAAGTTTATAAAGTTTCGTACTTTATGAACAATTTTATAAAAGTTTTATGAAAATAAAATTTTTTATAAAACTGTTTTTATAAAAATCGATATTTTTTATAAAAACAGTTGTGTAAAACTGACATTTTTTAATAAAGTTTTTATAAAATCAGTTTATAAAAAACAGACTTTTGTTTAAAGATTTTTATAAAAATCAATTAGGGAAGTCCCTCATTTTCCTCTCGTCAGAGGTTAGGTAATTGGTAAACACAAACAAATCGCTGTCAAAATAATAAAAGCCTTACCATAAAGCAATCCTGTCTTTTGGGTAGTCGAGGTTCTCTAAATACGTCAAAAAGTAAGGTAAAGTGTGCGCTTTGTTCCTTGCCAAAATCCCAATGACAACTGTCGGCTTTTTAGCATTGTTATTTTCCGCCGAAATCGCGCACAAAATTATACCAGTGAAAAATCCAGCTACGAAATTTTTCCGCGACATTTTTACGCTTTTTCAACTTCCGTCATCGGATTGAGTCTTTCATTTTTCGCTTTTTTCGAGTATTTTTAAAAAAACATTCTCAGGCCCTTTTTTGGAAAGTTACAAAAATTACGTAGGTATTCGTAGAACGAATTTCGTACCCTTAGAGCGGAATATTCGATAATTATCGATAAGGTAAATAACGATAGGTATCGATTATTCTTGCTATTTTTTATGCACTATTTTTATTTTTAGAGATTCATTATGGTTTGTTTCAAAAAAAAATCTATCATAAAGAATTTTGGGAATTATCAATAACAATTTCTTGACAATAATCACATTTCTAATTTTTATCAAATGCACTTGGTCGATAAAACAGATTTATACGATTTTTTTCACAGAAATACATCTTACAAACTGAAAAATTGTTGAATTATTCGATCAGAATTTTTCAACTAAGTGAATTAAATATAAGATATTCTGCAAATGAGTTAGAAGAAGAAAAATGTATAATTATGTTTTCAGGTGAAAAAATGTCAGATAATTACGATTGACTCTTACGGGGAGTCAAGAAAATAGTATATTACACATCAAGGGGCTAAAAGCAGTCTTTTTTTTACCTGCGAGAATCAGCAATTTTTAAAATGTACAAAATTTTGGATTATTGTTATCATATCAGTAAGACCTGAATTTCACTATTCATGAAACGAAAGAATTTGTACTTTTTAATCCAAGCAAAATAATTAATACAAAACTGTTAATAAACTACAACTATATACTATTACATATTATATATTACTATTACGATATAAAACTATTTTTTTGCTTCTTTTTAGAGGTTTAGTTAAAACTGTCTTTGTTGAAATAAAAAGTTTTTCACCCCACTTCTGAATTTTCCTTTTTTCAAAGATTTTTTAATCATTCAATTCAATATGTATTGAAAATCATCGAAACTGATTCTATTTAAAAATATTAAAAATACATAAATTTTAGAATTGGAAATAATTGCAAGAAATTTTTAAACATTCTTCTCATTTTCTTGAAGTTTCTTAAACTGTATGAATTTGCATTGAAATTTCAAAAATTTCTAGGCCTTGCATCTTTTTTGGATATCGTAAAAGTTTTTCCTAATTTCGAAAAATTTCGTAAATTTCTCTATTTTAGAATAGCTTTTGCAAATTAAGCTATTACTAGTTTTAGCAATTTTATTGAACTTATAAAATTTTATAGGTTTTCAGATTGTTAACGTAGTTTTCCAAAATAGGAAAAAATTGTAAGAAATATTTGAACATTACTCTGACTTTCTCAAATCTGAACTCGGAATTAAAAAATATTTTAATTCCATAATACAGTAATTTTAAATTTACAAAACTTTTTGAATTCTTCAAGTCAAAATACACTTAGGGGTCGTCCATAAATTACGTAACGCTCTGAGGGGGGGGGGGGTGTCAGACCAAACGTGACATCCTGTGTTGACGCTTATGGAGAATTGCATGACAGAGGGGGGGGAGGTCAAAAAATATCGAAAATTGTGTTACGTAATTTATGGACGACCCCTTAGCTGTAGTTTATTGATTTTAAACCTTAAAATATAAATAATGCGATTGCTAAATGAGCAATCTCACAAATTCATGAAATTTTTTATTACTTTCCTTGAATCAACAAAATGAGAATTTCACTATTCTTGAAACCAAAGATTCTCAACTTTTCGAATTTGTTAAAGTTTTAAAATAAAAAAATATCCCTCATGTAGATTACACTGTGCAACACAAAAAATGATACTGAAGTTTGATGATGGATTCTGACAACATTGACCCTACTGAACAAGAGTACGAGAGGATTTTTTTTTATTAGGTCACGTTTACGAGCAATTAATTTATAACAATATTTTAAGGAAGTTCTTCAATTAGTGGCCGATTTTCATGATTCAAAGTTCTACATTTGGGTTTAGAATGCTTCTTATTTCGTTTCCGTAAAAATTTTTATGAAAAAACAAGTAGTTTAGAATTTTAAATTCGGTAGAACAAATTAAAATGATGTTTCGTTGAGTCATTGTTACGGTCGCAGCGGGAGCCCTTTTACTCGGGAGATTCTTCTTTTCCGGTCTCGGAATTCTGGAATGATGCCCATTGATACCCACGTGGGTCTCAATGGACCCCCGCGGAGGCGATAATAATGACCCATCCAAACATTGTTTGTATTTTTTTTACGGAGTCTCAAATTCTTAATTAATTTTTTTTTCATAAAAATTTTTACGGAAATGGAATCAGGGGTAATGGAAACCCAGAAATACAACTTTAAACCACGAAAATCGGCCGATATTTGAGGGATTTCCTAAAAATTTTGTTAATAATGATAGTAATCGAAAACGTGACCTAATAAAAAAAAAAACTGCGTACTACAGTTCAGGAGAGGCCATATTATCAGAATCCATGATCAAAACCCAGTATCAAAACAGAAGCCTGAATTTTGTCGCAAAGTGTTATTCACAAAAATAAAATTAAATGATAACGATTCGAAGCTTTTTTTATAGTTAAGGATGTTACCAAATTTTTAAAAATGTTGCAGGATTTTTTCAAGTATAAATAAAATACAAAATTATATTCAAAGTAAACTCTGTACTTCAAAATTTGAAGTGTCGATATGGTACAAAATATTATTTATACTTAGATCTCTAAATTTTATACAAAGTAAAATTTACATTTTTATACCTAGAATCTTCTAATTACTTTTCGCTGCTCCAGGTAGTTATTTCTTTTCATCATCAGTTTTTGGCTTTTTCTTAGAGGCATAACTCAAACTGTCTTTGTCGAAATCTAGAGGCATCATACCCAAATCACCGCTGAATCGGTTTTTGGTCACCTGAGATAAACAGTTTGAATTTAAATTTTATTTAATAAAAAAATATCTGTTAAAAGCACTTACGATTATAAATTCCATTTCTTTTCTAGTAATATTGTGATCGGAAAAATATTTAGGTGAAAAATACCATCGTTACAAACATCTCTAAAAAACAATCTGAGGCATGATCACAATTATATGTCCATTTTTTTAAAACAATGCACATAAGAAAGTTCGGTAAAAACTTGAATCAACTTGCACTGATATTGGACAACGTACAAATGGCTACAACGACGTATAAATTCAAAATGAAAACTCCAAGAGATAAAATATTATATACAAAAACAAATTGAAGGTTGAAGTTTCCATTATATTGTTTCCAAATCCCATCAAATCCTTATCTAAGTATACTAAAACGATTAAAGATGGTGTTTTTCACCTAAACATTTTTCCGATCTCAATATTACTAGAAAAGAAATGAAATTTATAATCGTAAGTGTTTTTAACAAATATTTTTTAACGTTTTTTGTTGTAATGAGAAGGATTTTTTAATTAATATTTTGTTGATTTGTAAGACTCCTGATGAGGACCCAATTTGGATGGTCGAAATATTGAGAAAAATAAAGTGAAAATATTAAGAGAATTGTGGCTCTGAGTGATCATTTCCATATTGATTACGTTATTGAATTACAAGGAACGAAGCATAGTAATTATAATGATTTAATGTAAAAAAAATATGTTCGAAAAATTATTCATATTACAAAAACCCTTCTATTTTTAATGAAAAATACAAAACAAGCCAAATAGGAGTGTTTATAAATAATAATAAAGTAGAAAAACTGTTTACTTGTAAAAATTGTTTCCCACGAACACTTTTCAGTCTTTGATCTTGGATAATAAGTACATTGTCAGCTTCTTGAGTAGCTTTAGCTGAGCCAAAAATAGATGCAGTGGTCAAATCCTCACTATCTCTCTCTTTTCGTGGATGAATAACGAGAGTTACATGACAATTGAATTTTGTCGCAAAAGTTCTGAACGCAGCTATAATTTGATCCTGTTTGAAATACCTAAAATGAAGCAAAACAACCCAAAAGGTTTTATTATCATCTTTTTCTGACTAAAAATTGCGAAAGTCAGAAAATTCTCTGAAAAATTTGGGCACCTATCAAATTGTCTGTCTGTAGTTCCTAAACCCATCATAAATTGTAAATTGTCTATTATCACATGTGATACATCATGAACGTAAGTCTGGTGTTCTACTGCCTGAAAAAAAATATCAAATTAAGAAATAGTAAAATAGATAAAAGTAAATTAATTAATTTAAGAAAAAATATTTAAATGTGTTCTTATTTTGTTCAATTTTTTTAATGCTAATTTTGACATTTTTCAAATTATAAAATCTTTATTTTAAAATTTTGCACCTCCATGACAACTTCGAGACTTTCCTGTCCATGAAAAGTCATGAAATAAATTGGAAGTTTTTCAAAATCATCGGCATAAGTGTCATATTTGTCTAAATGTTTATCTAGTGGAACACCAGCCATTTGTTGCAACATTGTTCTGGCAAGTCTCGTGTTTCGAATTTCGAAACTACCCCAAAGAGTGTTGACGCCTTGCAATGCAAGATCCAATGAGTACTCGCTCATGAAAGTCGTTTTTCCCGAACCTAGAAGTCAAAATTCCAGAAATGATTGAACTGAAATTTCGCTGTAGCATAATAAGGGTTTTCTCCTACAAATTCCAATCTCTAAACTCACCCGTAGCTCCCGTCAAAATCGTGAACTCCCCTCTTCTGTGACCTTTGAGAATATTATTGAGCTTCGGGTACCGCTTCCACTTGGTCCCTTGAACCTTGTCATGATTCTGCAAATCACTGTAAACGTCTTGCCTGAGACTCTGAAAAGTCGTTATACTTTTGTGACAAACGAGTTGCACGTTTTCCATGATGGCCTTCAAATTGTGGCCCGAACGAACGGCCACTTGGGGACTAGATTGAGATTCAGTCGGTCGCACCAAATAGCAACGTTTTTCATCCAGCTTTCTTGCAAAAACTGACGGTGAATTATAGCTCAGAGCGTCCTTCTTCCCGAACCAAAGAATCAGTTTTTTGAAGTTCTCAAAATTTGGTAAAACTTCTTGCGGAAGCGATTGGCATCCGTGAGGCAGACATACTACCACTGGCGCAGCTTTTTGACTCATTAGACATAACAAATCGCGAATGCTTGGCACTAAAACTGCTGCTGTGTCGTTATTGTTGATTTGTTTATCACGATATTGCACAATTCCACTGGCATTTTTAGAAGGTTGTGTCGTTTCGAAATCAGAGCAGGTTGATAGGGATTTGATACCAACTATGGAAGAGCCAATTCCAATCAATGGAAAGTGTAGGAGCGAATTCGATTTGTCGTAGACACAGTCTAGTTGAGACAATTGATATTGAGTAAGTTTCTGCAAGAATGAGAAATTTTTTTTAATGATTTTTCGAAAGACCTTGTTTGTAAATTTTGTCTGATTGAGTTTATATATACTAAGGTGGTAGAGTTACAATGGGTTAGGTGGAATTTTGATCGCGACGTCCCTTAAGGGTACCCCCCCCCCCATTCTTGATTATTGATTTTTGTGATTTTCAATGAGCTGGTAAATGATGAAAAATCAACCAATGAGGTTAGGATATATTTATACATGTAATTGAAAACTTTAGAAGCAAGAAAAAAATTTGACATAGTTTTTTATGAAAATTTTAAGGCTACTTCTTGCGGTCAATAAGAAGTCCTCTTTTTGGTTGGCGGGCATGATTGTAATTTACTGGAACGTCAGAAACCGAAAAATCCAACGGGATTATAAAGAATTCATGTTTGGCTAGAACATAGACTATGATTATTTATTTTATGCAAAAATTTACAAAATGGTGGACCTATGAATTTTTTTTTAAATCCGAGTTTCTTTTTGTTAAAAATTAGGCTGAAATAAAAGAAGATAATTATCAATTTTTTTCTAAATAGTCTAAGTTATAGCTTCTGGTGTTTAGAAAAACATATCGAATTTTCAGAACAATCGGTTTTATAGTTTTTGAGTTACAATGCCCGCCATCCAAAAAGAGAAATTCTCGTTGACCGCAAGAAGTACCCATAAAATGTTCATAAAAAACTATGTCAAATTTTTTTCTTGCTTTTTAAGTTTTTAATTACAAGTATAAATATATCCTAACCTTATTGGTAGATTTTTCATCATTTTCCAGCCTATTGAAAATCACAAAAATCAATAATCGAGAATGGGGGGGGGGGGACCCTTAAATCATTTACAAATAATTTTAAAAAATCCATGAATTTTTGCAGATTTTTAGAAAATTGGAAAGTTGCATGGAAAAAAAATCAAATTTGGTAACATATGCATTAATTTTTTTTTTCTTCAAAAAATAATTATTTTAAATGATTGGGAATTTTTAATTCCGTATATATAGATATACTGAGCATGCAAATGATGTCACTTTGTTATACTTTTGAAAACGATGTGTTTTTGTCAATTTTTGAGATATGACAAAAAGAAAAATATGTGTCTGATATTTTTTCTAAACTGACAATATCAGCAATTAAAAAATGGATCCAACTTCCTAATTGTTAACTAATGCAGTTTAAGTTGTCTTTTTTGCCATTTGACACACTAAACACTGTCTCTTATATTTTTGAGACACAAAAATTACTAATTATGAGCATTATGGCATACTCCAAAAAAAAATTAAGTATTTGAATCGATACTTTCTATGTGAGATCGCATTCAAAAAACCAAAAATCATTCGAATTCAGCATTTTTTTTGTTCACACAGTACCTATCAAATTCGTTAGGTACTGTGAAAAAAAAGTAAAAAAATTATGATAATTTACGTCATTTGACACTCCAGATTATATAACGATTTCAATAACTTCAGTGGTTATTATTTTAAATATGTTCATTACAGCAGTTCTTACATGAATGTCTAAGGAGTTTTTTCTTCTGATAAAAATTTTTTTTTTGCTAAGATTACATCAAATTAAAATGGCATATAATAATATTAAATATAATATAAAAAAAAATAGTAACAAATACAGTGATAAAAAAAAAAACAGATTATTCTTTAACTGATAATTATACACTGAAAAAAAAGTATATGAAAATCAGCCATACGTGGCATAGTTTTTGCCAGATGTCTATTCCACCTATGCGTATTTATGATATCTCCTATACCGCGAAGCTTTCGTCACGCCTGCGTAGCATAGCCACGTTACCTATGCCGCAAAGGAGGAAGTACCTCTATTAAAACATCTAACGTACGTATTGGCGCTTAACTCTACCTATACCGCATATACGGAATTCACCTATGCCGCATCGCGCGGCTCGAAATACTACTAGCATACGGCTCTCGACTTTGCGGCATAGTGCGGCGAACTAGATTCTCGCTCCAGGAGCTATACTTTTTTTCAGTGTAATAATATGAACTTGGAATTTATAATCTTGAGGAGAATACTAATTTTCAGAGGAAATATAATAACGCATAATAGTGGTTATATTTATTTATACGATATTTTTATTTATTATTGAGTTTCTTCAGTTAGAATGATTTTTGGTATTTAAAACTTCATCTCACGGAGAAATTATCGATTAAAATACTTGATATTTTTTTTGAAGTATGCTATAACTGCAAACAATAACTTTTTCATCAAACCGATTTTTAAAGTAATTTTTGGGTTTGAAAAATATTATGGACTGTGTTTAGAACGAAATTCTATATTATTCCAATGGAAAAAATTAAATAGAAAAAATTTTTTTACCCACAAATTTTTATTTACTTTGAGACAATTGTATTTATAAACTAAATTAGAATGGGAAATTATTGAAACTCATTTTCATTTTAGAATGCTATAAATAATTAAGATGAATTCAAGTTTTGAGATTAAAAAAGATTGCGAGAAGTTGTCAAACATTATAGAGTCAAACCATGTCAACTGTGACAACTTTTTTCGATGAAAATTTGAATTGTTGGATAAATTGGTTATTTGTGAAGTATTTGACCATACAAAAAAAAAAATTAAAGGATTTTCAAAAATTCCATTTTTTTGTTTATTATTTTGTTTGATAAACATTTCGGCCCTTTTTTACTGAAAAAATCATAACTTCCATTGTGTGAAAGATAATTCAATGAAATTTATA
>JAPYZL010204876.1:0-10165 GCA_030522825.1 Platygaster orseoliae | reverse complement strand
TTCAATTCACAATGCAAAGATTGTTAAAGACTGGTTTCGCAAGGAAAAAATTGACGTTTTTGACTGGCCAGCGCTGTCACCTGACTTGAACATAATCGAAAATGCTTGGGGGTGGCTTTCGCGCAAGGTTTTTGAAGATAGACGACAATTCAAAAGCGCAGAAGAACTCTTAACTACCCTGCATCGTACATGGAACGCAATGCCTTTGAATATCGTCGAGGAACTGTATAAATCCATTAAAAAACGGCTCATTGAAGTTCTGAAAAAAGGCAGCAAGACAACGAAATATTAAAAATGTTATAAAAAACAAAGAAAAAGTTACATATAACTGTATGTACATGTTGATATATGAATAAATTTATTGGAAACCACAAGTGGTGCTATTTAAATGTCGCACTGAATTTGTGAAAAAAAAAATTTTTTTTCAGGACAGTCCAACGATCGTCCATTTCGAGTTTCTTTTGATATTAAAACAATATTTAGGTTCAAAGCTTGGAAATAGACATTAATGACATTCTCATAAAGAAAATTTAACCGACTTATCATAAAAAAAGTGACTGGTGCTAATCAAGTGTTGCGCACTGTAGATAGATTCGTACTGACATATTGGCAGATTGAAAAAATTCAAAATACATAATTCACACATTTTTCTGATCTTGAAATTTTTATTTTTCATTATTGAATCCATAATTATTGATAAATTTATTATTTCTTGATTTTATTTTTGACCTTTACTCGTTGAAAATGACTTTATGCTCCTAGTAAAGTAATATACTATTGTTCAAAAATTTGAAAATTATTTGAAAATAATTGCAAATATGTTGGGTCAAGGTTTCGGAATGAAAAATGCACTCAAAAAAGTTTCGAGAGATTCTGTCATGTATTTTTTTTACACATTACACATAAAAACTTGATCGCTTGCAGTAACTAACCCCTTTCGTTCTCCTCTATTTCTTACATCCTATGTATAATATAGAAAAAACAAAGATAAAAAACCTGCAATTACAGACAAAGCCACGAGGGGAAATGCAATGGAAAAAGACAAATAATGATCCCACAAACGATAACTTTTGTTGCCCCGAAAATTTCACACTAGCCAAAAATCTATAGAAACATGAAAAATACAAGAAACCCTTGGAAGACTCGCAATTCCAATTGCAATAATTACTGTCTCTCGTAGATTCCATGTCCCGCAACAACAATCATTTTCTCCAAAAAAAGCACTGATATCGATACCGAGAAAGAAAAAGGTAATTTTTTCCAATAGAAAAATAAATCTCGAACGGACGTAATTATATGCGGATACACAAAGTCAGCGTTTCGGAGTATATAAATAAATATACAAAGTACATAGAAAGTTTCGTTCAATGGCTCCGAAATGTTTTGTTTATTGGACCGTTCATTTCAACATTTTCGGAGCCTCGGCAGTATGCGTTGTCATTACATAAATCATTGCGCAACGACAAATAATCACCGACAATTGCACATGTTATTATTCGTGTTTGCGCAAATATTCAAATAATCGTATAATAACGTACTCGCGCGCATACATATATAATATGTATACGCGTGAAATGTAGACCGTTTTTTCGAGATTCCAATTATTTCCATTTCTTCATTAAACTGGACGAAACGATTCATCTTCTCTTTCATCGTAAAAAAGGCGAAACTCTTCATCGCTTCGTCCTTTCTCGGATAAATTAATAATCCCTAAAACTGACTCGACTTTTTCCATAAATTTTTTTCTCTCCCATGCACACATACACCACGCGTACACACTCTCGCGCGATTCTTTTTTTACATTATTTTATTTGTTACGTAGCCGAGCTTCGAACTTAAGAATTTATCCCTTAGTTCTATACGATACTTTGTATTGCACAGAACTTGCTTTTTTTAATTTGTTATTTTTCTTGTTTTTATCACTATTTATACAATCTGAATGCGTGGTTTCTTTGTTTTTGTACAGAAGTGTCTGAAAAGGTTTTTTTTTAGGGCTTTAATTGGTTTCAGGGGCGGGGGAAGGGGGCATGTAATATCGAGTGCGATGAGGCACGTTCGGGTTAATGATAAATATATATTCAAATTTGTTTATTTGACAATGTTCGAGAGTTTTTCAGACGTGGCGTTGCTGGACTTTTCGTTCGAAAATGTGAATACTTGGAAATAATCGATTAATCGAAACGTCCAGTAATGCTGAAACAAAAAAGATTACCGACTAATTTTGCAAATTAAAAATATCACAATCCAAGAAATTTCAAAAGTAGTACATACGAAATTCGTCATTTTCAGTAACGTTAGGCTTATTTATTGACGGACGATGTATATTTTTTTTTAGTTCATCGTCAGAAAGAAAATTGTAAAAATCTTTCATGTATGATTACACACGTTTTTACATAGCGAAGATTCGTGTATACATTTTGGATGGATATGAAATGATTTTCGAAGAAAATGTGTAAGTCAATGAATGTTTATTGCAAAAAGTGCGTTACTTTCGCTGAGAAATGACGGAATCAACGCATATAATCGTACGTGAAAATTTTTGATTGACGAATTTTGTTGAACCGGGATCGTCGCATTCGTATAAAGCTTCGAGTTTCGCTTAATTTTACCTGGACTAAATCAACAACACTTTTTCGACTTGTTCGGCATCGATATACGTAGTATAGATTTTTATTCCTCATTCTGTTACAAGCATCTAATTAGTACCGACGTATTTTCGTCGTCGTATCGCAGCACCGAGAAGAGACGGTCAAAAAGGACGTAAAAGCTCAGGAATTTTTTCGTGTTCATGATCATGTTTCGGGAAACTTAGTTTTTTTTTACTTGATTTGTAAGAAATTCGTTTTCATTTCATTAAAAACCTCAGATGATTTTTATTTAGATTCAAAATTTTGATGAGATACACGCAAATAAATGTTTGGTTACAGCAACCATTGATGTAGTAAAATATGGACCCACCAAAGTTTTGGGTACTACAACCAAAGCTTTGGTTATGACAACCAAAACTTGTGTTATAGCAACTAATGCTCAATTTTTATGACTGAAACTTAGGTTGCAATAACCAATTATTTGGTTATCATATCTACAGTTTTGGTTGTACTACCCAAAACTTTGGTGAGCTCATATTTTACTAAATGATTGGTTGCTGTAGCCAAAAATTTCTCTCCGTGTATTAAAATATGGAACAACCAAAGTTTGTTTATTTCAACTTTTGTTGGTTTATATTTTACTAAATGAATGGTTGCTGGAACCAAAGATTTCTTTCCATGTATTAAAAAATATTCAAAGGGAACTGTGAAATAATCTGGAAAATTTTTAATTCTTATGAGGGTTTTGTAAGGTTACTTTACAAAAAAAAAGAAAAAGAAAAATTAGAAGTGATTGAAGAATTGCATTCAGGATTTTTGAATAAATTTTTCATCAGGAAGCAATCGTTAGTTTTTTACACGAGTCGAAGTAGGCAGAATAAAAATGTAATTTTTTCACTTCAATTTATTATATACTATAGTAAAAAAAAAATTAAATAATTCTACTCGTGTTCTCAAATTTCGAAATTATTCTCATTTGTCAAATACTTTAAATTAATTCTGTATAAGTGTAACTTTAGAAATCATAAAAATGTATATCATTGAATTTATATTATTTATTTATATAATAATAATTAATAAATTTATATAAATGAGATTCATATTTTTCGTAAACTTCTTGGCTCAATAATGAAAGAAAAATTTGTTAATGAAAGTTTAGCTATATATTTTGACATTATAACAAAAAATTAAATAATGACTTTTCTTTTTATGAATTGTAGAACTTATTTTCATGAATTGTAATTCTAAAACGCTGAGAATTGATTATTAAAAAACCTATACAAAAATCTTATTTTTACAATTTTGATATTTTCAAGTCTTTTCCACTAAATTTCGAAAAAAATTGCAAGAATTAAGATTTCAGTTTCCGAACAACAATAATAAGTTATGTACTGTAAAAAAAATACGATTTTTCACCTCAGTATTTTCATAGTATTATAATAATTATGAATCGAAACATCACAGGAACACCCCCCCCCCCCCAAAAAAATAATAACAGAATTTCAAGACTGGGTAGAAATTAATACATTTTAATAAAAAAGAAGAATAGTATTAAAAAATTAGATTATAGACTTGGGAAACTTGAAATGAAAAATCGTACTCTATTTCAACAAAGTAAATGTTTCAAATTTATCTTCTGGATATTTTTTATAAAAACATCACATAACAAACAAACAAAATCATTTATATGTGTAATTGTATTTTTCAAGAGCTGAGTTTTTTATTCAAAAAAGTTCAATGCATAGTTTTAACTTAAAATTTGACAAAATAATGAGATGAAAAATAGACATTAAATATCAACAATCGTGAAATACATGCAAAGTTATTTTAATTTTCAAACATTCAGGTTTTCCTTATTTTGTAGTGTATTTGCATGATTTATACCAAAAACTTCTATGATTAGAGTCGAACATTTTGATTTTTGAGATTGGAAATTCGAAATACTTCGATTTAATAATTTCAGAACACAAAATTTTGTTGAAGTAAATATTCTTACAAAATATACATTTACATTTACATTAAAAATTGTGAAATCCTACAAATTTTTAACTTCTGTTTCTAATTATAAAAAAAAAAAAAAAAAAAAAAAAAATAAAAAAAAAAAAAAAAAAAAAAAAAAAAAAAAAAAAAAAAAAAAAAAAAAAAAAAAAAAAAAAAAAAAAAAAAACGTATCAAATTTCTCAATTATTTACCTCAGTAAAATTTTCGAACCCAACAAACAATCTACACCAATCAATTCCTAAATTTTTTCCAAAATTAAATAAATCCGTAACAAAGTCTCAGAATCAAAAAACTAATAAAAATTCTATCACCCGAAACCATGAGCACGAAAAATTTCAACTACCAAAGTCTTCAAACAGTCACTCTCACCGGTGATCGAACACAAGACATTGACGCTAAACCGTCAATCACGGATGTACCCAACACTTGATTTCACCGAGAAATATTTCCAAAATGCAATCACCCCACGAAAAAAAAAGTTTTACAAAAATAATATAAATTTGTCCACCAAACAATTATATTTACACCGTAACATGTACGCATATAGTATAATATATCAAATACCGTGCGCGCAAAGAAAAAAAAAACGAAAAAAAAAAACAATAAATTTCTTCTCTATCTTCTAAATCCAATCGAAAAAAAAACACCGTCCATTTCAGAGTAAAGCGCACTTACTATGCATGATCGCTCCGCAATTGTCATTTCTCGTGCTCCGCTTTTCTATCACAGCATAAATTGTCATATTCGCGCAATCAATGAAATCAACCTAAGCTTTGTAATAATAAGAATAATAATATTAATAATAATATATGTGTATCAGTTCTTTTGTTCACGCCCGTAACGAAGTATCAATAAATACAAAAAAAAGTCCTATAAAAAAGTGCTGGATCGTTCCAACACCAACTTCGAGTACATTTTTCGGCCCAAAGTCGACTTCGGCGACCTCTGCGAAATTTCAGGTCACGAAAGTCGATCCTTTGCCTATTCCTTCCCCCGAGTCTTAATTCCCTACGTATAAAAATGAAAAATAAAGGAAAACGCTCTCTCAATTTCTCGCGAGTGAATTTCACTCTCCCAGTACAATTTCATCACTTTCGACTGACTTTTCACTCTAAAAAAGTGAAAAATCGCCGCAAGTTCAAGTGGCAGTTTTTGGACTCGATGTAGAGTGAAAATTCACTTTGATCTATTAACGCCCAACTGAACACTTCTTCTATACTCTTTTCAAGAGGTTCTTTTCGTCTAATCAGACGTTGAAAAAATCGAGACTAGACTGTGTGTATGTAAAATTTTCTCAGCTTTTGATTGGTGCGATTTGATTTGCAAAAAAATGCATATTTAACATGTAACATAAGGTAATATAACAAAAAACATTGTGTGTGTGTGTGTGCGCGTGCGTTTGTTGATATAATATCGATATTTAAAAATACTAACATTTTTATTTTCAATATCCATATTTGATATCACACGTATTTACTTCGCCAAAAAAAGGCAATTATTAGGTGATTTTCAATTCTTCAAATTACAAATTATGAAATCCATTGTCAAGAGTCAAATATTTCATTGAAATGAACCAAAACGCAATGGAATTCCATTCGATAAAATATTCAAATTCAAATGTGAGCGTTAAAAATGGCCGCTCCCAATAAAACAATATGGCCGCCAGTGTTCGTAGAGGGTTCGTAGCACTTTAGTACTACTAAACAAGGACAGACTTGTGTTTGATTAAAAAAACACGATATTTTGGAAAAAATGTGTTTTTTAATACTTTCATCGAAATCGCTATTCAAGAACCAAAATTCGTACATTTATTGCGTCGATGGACCTTCAAAATCTATGGGTTGGTTCCTCAAATTTCAAAATGGCAGCATCCAAAATGGCGGCTTGAAGCCAAAATTTTGTTGCTTATTTTGACACTTTTGAATAAAGTAATTTATCAATGTTGAAAGTTCACTAATATTGTAAACATGGGTTTTTTGGATCACAGGGAGCCTATTCTTGAAACATGCCTAAATCGAAATAGGAAGAATTCTTGAAACGTGCCCATTCCGATGTTACCCGAACTTGCACGAGTGAGAACCGACATACGCGCGATACATACGTCGGGTACAGTCGGGTATCACTCGTGCGAGTTCGGGTAACATCGGAATGGGCAAGTTTTAAGAATCCTTCCTATTTCGATTTAGGCATGTTTCAAGAATAGGCTCCCAGGTCATGAATCTTCAAAAACTCAAAATGGCGGATCCAATTTGGTGGCCAAAATTTTACAAAATCATTCAAATTCTATGAAAATTTCTACACGACGGTTTTTTGGGTTGTAGATCATGAACCTGTTATCAGATTTTACAAATTCAGAATGGCGGACATGATAAATTCAAAATGGCGGCAAAAAATGTGAAAATTACCTCCTTTTCTTAAAAATCACTACATGAGTGTTTTTTTGATCGCTGATCATGAATCACCCATAAAAATTCATACATTCAAAATGGCAGATCCAGTTTTCACGAAAATTTAATAATTTTGTGAAATTTCAGCTGCCATATTAGATTCGCCATTTTGGATTTGTGAATTTTAATGGCAGATTCATGATCAGCGATCAAAAAAACTTTCATATACTGATTTTTATGAAAATTAGACAATTTTCACATTTTTTGCCGCCATGTTAAATTTATTATATCTCTTATTTTGAATTTGCAAAATCTGATAACAGATTAATGATCTATGACCCAAAAAATTTCCGTATACTAATTTTCACGAAATTTGAATTATTTTATAAAATTGTGGCTGCCATTTCGAATTTGTGAAATTTGATAACAGATTCATAATCTGCAACTCAAAAAACCACTGTATACAAATATTTGTGAACATTCAACATTGACAACTCGCTTTATTCAAAAGTGTGAAAATCCCTGGTAATCTCGTGGAGACACCTTGAAATCGTCTTTTTTTTTCAATAAAACTTTTTGTAATATGACTAAAAATGATGTAACTAGAACGAAAATAACTCCCAAGTGTGATTTTATTCGTTTATTAAATAAATACCAATTGAGTCGAATTACACATCATGTATATATATGTTTTTTTTTTATTTGGCTTCAAGCCGTCATTTTGATATTTGGAGAACCAACCCATAAGCTTTAAAGGTTTAGGTCAAGGACACTGGAGAGTTTAAGTCTATGAACACAAAAAATAAATTTGAAGTCTTGAATAGCGATTTCGATCTAAAAGTATTAAAAAAACATTTTTTTTTTTTTCAAAAATTTCGTGTTTTGTGTTAGATAAACTTATGTAATTTGTTTGAATTTCATTTTTTTGCAAATTTGATTGCAATTAATCAAAAGCTGAGAAAATTTTACATCAACACAGTCTAGTCTCGATTTTTTTAACGCCTGATTAACCTAAAAGAACCTGTTGAAAATAGTGTAGAAGAAGTGTCCAGTTGGACGTTAAAAAGATGGAGTTAGAGAAAAGTAGAAAAAACGCCCATTACACGGAGACATCGCGTAGGCCATCTAAATTTTACCTTAACCCTAAAAAATTTTTATTTCTATTTTTCTCCTTATCGCAGATCGATTTCCAAATTTCGTCGACTTTTTTTGTACACGTGCGCTCGTACACACACAATATACTTTATTTATTTACTTTTTTTTATATAAATAATGTGAAATAAATCGAGAGCAAGAACAGAAAACAGCGGGTACAGTTGTAATAATTACGTCGGTTTGAAGGAAACGTTCTCGAAAAAATAGGCGTTGTCACTCGTGCTTGAATCACAGACTACTTGTTTATGTCGAACATGTACAGACAGTCCGTTGGACACTATGGCGTTTTTTTTTTAATTTTTTATCCTCTTATGTATCTATAAATGCATTTTTTTTCCTTTCTTCAGATGTGTCTCTTTTTGTTGCACTTTGACATTACAACAAACACTTTTCTTCCTTAACCCTCCTTTTTTTCTCTTGTTTTTTACTGTTTATAGCTTTTATTAGTACATTTTTGAAAACTTTTTTTAATGATTATCATGATTCGCAACCGAAATCATACGTCTGTATATAAAACCGATCATTCATTAAGAACAAAGGCCATAATAGGAAATCACATCTTCCTAAATCTCTATAAAAAACCTTATGTTACAAGAATTTGTGTCTACTCTTCAAGAGAAAAAAAAGTGAGGACTCAGAAGAAAAGAAAAGAGTGAAAAAGTTGCCAGTCTTACCGTGTGATGGTTGAGGAGGAGGGGGGAGGGGGTTAGGGGTAGGGGAATGTAACGTCCATTTTCGAGGGGAGGGATTCGCGATTTCACCGCTTGGGGGCGTTGTGTAGATTTGTACAAGTGTGTATATGAATAGGCTGCTTTCGAGGCACTGTTCAGATTCTGTTCAGATTCTGTGGAGATCTACGGTTCCGGAGTGCACGGCGTCGGGCAAGTTGTGTCAGCAGGTGCTCGTTTCCTCGCCCTCGAGCGTGCACGCCACGTTCTCCAGCTTGTGCGCCAAGTGCAGCTTCCGACAACCCATATCCAAATCCAAGGCCTCTAATATCTGCAATTCACAAAGATGATTTACTCATAAATATTTTATTCATCGAAAATCTTTTTTTTTTTATTCAATTTTTTTAATAATTATTTGATTAATTGATTCTATTCGATATTAATAATATTTGATTGATTTTAATATAGGAATTAATATAGTAATAGGTAAAATAATAAGAGAATATAATTAATATTTTATTGATTTTATTCAACATTTTTTATAAATATTGTGGTTCAATATTTTTGAAGTGAAACTTCTCTGCTCGAGGGAGTATAATCGAAATCACGTGACAATTGTCGGAAAGTGGAAAGATTTAACTGCGCGTTCAGTTGGCGCACGCGGGAAATTTGAATGTATGTTGAATTTCATCAGTGTTCGTAACTTTTCCATCTTCATTCCTTTTCTAGCGCTCAATCAAACATAAGTCTGTCCTTGATTAGTAGTACTAAAGTACTACGAGTTATGAACACTGAATTTCATACCGGCAAATAAAATTCATTTTACAATAGAAATGAATTGGAAACTAAACGAATATTAGTTATGTTGGAATTGAAATTCAAAAAAAAATTAATCAAAATGCCATGTACAGGCATGTACAGATCGCAAGGCAGATTTCTCGCGCGATAACCTCGAATTTTGTTTTTTTTTTATAAAAATTTTATAAGGTCGACTTTATAAAAAATGGAATTCTTATGAAAAATTCCTGATTTTTATAAAAATTTTGCCTTTTTTTATAAAAATGAAAATCATTAGGGTTATTTCCCCCAAAAATCTATAAAACTTTAAATACAAGAGAATAAAATTCTAGAAATTTATAAAGCAATCTTCAAAAATAAAAGAAATCTTCAACAATACAGTAAAATACTTCAAAACTTTATCAGTTCTAAAAAAAAGTGGAGAATATTTTTAATCTATCGATACTTAAAAACAATGTGAAGATACCTGTATTTTTCTCTGAAACTTATAAAACTTTGAATTCTGTGGCATATAATCATAAAAATCTTCAACAAGACAGTTTCACTGAACTGTTCGATAAAAAACCAT
>JAPYZL010204861.1:0-12902 GCA_030522825.1 Platygaster orseoliae | reverse complement strand
GTTTAAATTTCAAATTTGAATAACTTCTTTGTTTTTGAGTTTTGCAAAAAGTGGTAAAGGACTTTTCGACTCGAAATTGAAAAAGAAATTCAGGATTTATTTTTTTATCGCGGACTTTGGGACACTCTGTATATATATATATATATATATATATACACGCTTACATCACTTTCATCTACAGGTTTCTTAAAGTTAATGCATCATGTGTGATTGAAATTTTACATGAAATCAATACATATTTATATAATACATGCGAGAACAATTGGTTGCATGAAATCTAAGACGAATTTTATATGCTAAGTGTGAAAAATGTATAAAAATCAAGAATGTGTCTCGAGGTAATACACATTTAATAATTGTGTTTCATTCATATCAAACTGTCTAAATAAGTCTCAAAAGTGTCTTCAATTGCCTAAATAGTGTCTACAGTTATCTGTGCATTGTCTAAGAATGTCTTAACAGTGTCTGTAATTGTCTAAATATAATAGTGTCTAAAAATGCCTAAATCATTTAAAAATGTATAAATAGTAATAACAATTGTCTAAAAAGTATCTAGACATATCTAAAGAGTGTCTAAAATTGATTGAACTGTCTTAAATGTCTTTACAGTGTTTAAACTGTCATAGTGTCTAAAATTGTCGAAATAGCGTATAAAATTATCCGAGTATTATCTAAGAATGTCTTAACAGTGTCTACATATGTCTAAATAGTGTTTAAAAATGTCAAAATCGTTTAAAAATGTATAAACAAAATCTTCAAAGTCTGAAAAAGTCTAAATAGTGTCTTAAATGTATAAAACTTTGTGAAAAATATGTAGAAATATCGAAAGAGTGTCTTAAGTTGTCTGAAAGATTCTTGAGTGTCTAAATATTGTCTAAAAATGTCTAAATCATCCAAAAATGTATGGATAGTATCTGAAAGTGTCTAAAATTGTATTGAAGTGTCTTCAATGTCTAATAATATCTGAAATGTCCAAGTGTCTAAAACTTTATAGTGTCTAAAAATGTTTAAACACTGCCTAAATAGTGTCTAAAAGTGTGTCTCATAAGGGTTCAAAATGTCTCAAAAGTTCCTTTTGCATTTGGTCAGATGGTGACATAACTCTGCATTTGGGTCATATTGTAACAATTTTTGTCACTTGGTACAAATTGTGACATCTTCATTAGGGTTGGGTTAATTTAATGGATGTATTCATGTTTCAAATATTTAGTTCATAAAACTTCAGTTTCATTTTAATAGATCAATTATGTGAAGTATAATAATCTCAAGTAGATATTTCTGAATCATACATTTTTCAAACATGTTTACCTAACGTATATTTCAAATATATGGCTTATTAATTATCAAGAGTGTATGAAATTTAAAAAATTTTTAACACTGTAGCACAAAACCGTATTTCCCTCTTTAAAAAAATTCGGGTCTTTGAAATGCTGATGTTTTTCAATGTGTTTAAAATAATGAAATCAGTACTGGCCACGTCGCATACTTTTTTTTGTAAGTCTACAATGTAAAAAAAGACAATAAACCTATCAGTTTATAAGTTTGATGTATTTTTATCTAAAAATGTAGGCATTTTCTCGGTAAAAAAATGTGTTCAAAACCATACGAAAACCTTTTGATTACTAGATTAATGGTATCGCATAAGCATCTTGTAGCTCAAAAATAAGTTGTAAGTTGTAAAAGTATAGGCACTTGATTAAAAAATAAAATGACACAGGTTCATTCCCCACAAAAAAGGACAGGAAAAAAATTCGAAAAAAAAAATATATATACAAAAAAAAATGAAATTATCTAGAGTGAAAGAGAATATTTTTTCTAAAATCAAAGCATGAAAATATACTGAAAAGAAGGTAAATGAAATTATTCCATAGTTACAAACGAATTTCATCAAAAACACTTGTGAGTCATTAAACTGATTTTCAAAATTGTCGAAAAATCAACCAAAAGATACAAAAGATACAAGCAGGTCATGATCAGGTAGGCAATCTTCTTATATAAAGTGACTCGGAAATGCTGATACCGCAAATTCTATATAACTGTTAGCTTGTAGCCTGAGCAAACGTTCTGACGAGAAAATAAGAGAGTTCCTGATTCTTGAGTTCAATTGCCTGGCCACGAGTAAATATTCCTGTGGATTTCATTGTGGTCAATGGTCTCGTGAAAGACATTTACGAGTTTTAAATAAATGCACCAAATCTACCACCTACCATCGAAATCGTGTTATATCTGTATGAACTCGTTTCAACTTAATATCATTCATACTACAGCAGATTGTTAACATGTAGAAAATTTACTTTTACATTTTATCTTCGAAACATTTTTTTTTTGATAAACTACAGACAAATCTCCACGTCTGTAGTAGATATCAGAAATTTTTTTTCTTATCCATCGTCAGACGAAACACTCATGTAAATAAGGTGTCAGGAAATATGACTTACAGAGAGATGAATTCAAAAAATTTTACAGTGATCATTCTAATAACTTGATTGACAAAATACGATCAAACTTGATACAGAAACTTGCTCATGAGTGGTGAGCCATATCTAATCGACATTATCTACTCTACATCTCCGGTCAGTAATTAACAGCTACTTCTGCTTGGTTTCAGTATCCAGCATCAATGGCACTCAGCTCAACATCACCAAAGTTGATCGATTGAATATGGGCTCTTATCTTTGCATCGCATCGAACGGCATCCCTCCGTCAATATCCAAAAGAGTCATGCTTGTAGTACAATGTTCGTTGGATTAAATATTATTCATTATTTTTATGTTTGTTATGTTGAAAATTTTTGTCATGTTGCTTGTCATGTTGTTGTTTGTCAAAATTTAGCCGTCTGTGTAAAGATCAGTTTCATGTTACAGTCCCACCAAACATCCTGATACCCAATCAATTGATCGGCGCCAGAGAAAACCACGACGTGACGCTCGAGTGCCTTTCGGAAGCTTACCCGAAAAGCATAAACTATTGGACACGAGAAGATAACGAAATAATACCACAAGGTGCGTGATTTAAACATGTCAACTGGTTCAGATAGCGTTGTAATTATGAATTAAAGTAACTTCAATGAAGTTAGCTTTTTCGAAATGAGGAATTATTTAATTTTCCCATCTTCGTAGAAATCGGAAAAGTGGGTTAATTAGGGTGTGCGGGAAAGAGAATTTTACAGGTCGGGATGTTTCAGGAAATTGTACATGGGGTCGGGATGGATCCCGAATTCCTCGGGAAATCCCGAAAAAGTCAGGAAATCCCGAAAATGTCGAGAAATCCTGAAAAACCGGAAAATCCCTAAAAATCTGGGTAATCTTTAAGAAGTTTAGAAAATTTGAGTAATAATGAGAATCTTAAGAATCCGGAAAATTTCGAGAATCTTGAGAAGTTTGAGAATCTGAGAATCCAGAAATTATGAAAAATCTTGTAATTCTGAAAACTCTTCAACTATAGAAATTTAGGGATTATAGAGAAATCTCAAACATGTCGGGAAATCCTAAAAAAATTTTGAGAATCTTGAGAAGTTTAGGAATCTACAGAATTTAGCATTTCCGGAAATTCCAGTAATTTCGATAAATCCTCAACTACAGAAATTTTCGGATTGTTAAGAAATCTCGAAATGTCGGGAAATTCCGAAAAATTCAGTGATCTTTAAGAAATTCAGGAAACCCCAAAAAGTTCAAAGAATTTGAGCAATCACGAAAATTCCAAGAACAACGAAAATTTCAAGAATCTTGAGTAATTCAAGATTTCCGAAAAATCTAGTAATTTCGATAAAACCTCAACCCTAGAAATTTCGGAATCGTCGAGAAATCTTGAAAAATTCGGCAATCTTTCAAAAATTCAGGGAACCTCGAAAAGTTCGAATAATTCGAGCAATTACGAGAATTTCGAAAATTCCGACAATTTCGAGAATCCTGATGATTTTGGAATCTAGAGAATTCAGGAAATTCGAAAAATCTAGTAATTCTGATAAATCTTAAACTATAGAAATTTCGGGATTGTACAGAAATCTCGAGATATCAGAAAATCTGGAAAAATTCGGTAATTTTTAAAAAAATCAGGAAACTCGAAAAGTTCGAAGGATTGGAGCAATCACGAGAATTTCAAGATACCTAAAAGTTTCGAGAATCCTGAGAAGTTTGGAAATCTAGAGAATTCAGGATTTCCGAAAATTCTAGTAATTTAGATAAATTCTTAACTATTGAAATTTTGCGATTGTAGAGACATCTCGAAGAGTCAGGAAATCCCGAAAAATTTGGTAATCTTTAAAAAATTCAGGAAACCCCAAAAAGTTCGTAAAATTTGAGCAATCACGAAAATTCTAAGAATCCCGAAAATTTCGAGAATCCTGAGAAGTCTGGGAATCTAGAAAATTGACGAAATCCGAAAAATCTAGTAATTCTGAAAATTCTTCAACTACAGAAATTTTCGGATTGTAAAGAAATCTTGAATATGTCAGGAAATCCCGAAAAACTCAAGAAACCCCGAAAAGTTCGGGAAATTTGAGCAATCACGAGAATTTCAAGAATCTCGAAAATTTCGAGATATTTGGAAATATAGACAATTCAGGATTTTCGAAGAATCTAGTAATCCCGATAAATCCTTCACTTCTAATATTTCTGAAAAGTAGAAAAATCTTGTAAATGTCGGAAAAGAGTATTTATCGACGCATCCCGAACTTGGGATGCCAGAAAAGTCGAGATTCCGCACACTCCTAGTATTTACATATCCGAACGTAACAAAAAACTGCAATTCTTGATAGTTTCATTCAGTTACTAAAGAAAACTTCAAAATCGATAGTTATTCAAATTTCACAGCGTGTTAACAATCAAAATGATTGAAAAAAAAAAATAAAAAATAAAAATGGTTAAAAATACGCTCTTCGAATTGCCTCGTGCCACTCGCAACCAAAACAAGTCTCTTAAATCAGAGCTGTGATGAACTCCTTCAACTCGCCTCAAGTGTATTAAGAAACTTCAACTTTCCCCCAAGAAGAAGAGTACATATGATAGTCGAAATTCACCCTTAAGCCCTTTGACATCCGTAAGAAGAGGGCCCTTCCCTTATTCCCTGTCGACCACGCAAATTCTCTTACGCCCATTACACTCGCTGATATCTGGGTGCTTCACTGAGGTGGCTTCTTTCAGTCGGTTTATTCTGTAGGAATTAGGTATTGAATAATGCATAAGCGTGGCTGAAACATGCCTGTAAGACAAAGAGAGAGAGTTGTGCTACGCGATTTCATCTGACATTTATGAGGAAGGGCGCTGGGAAAAACTCGCTAAACAAGAGCTTTTAAGGAGTAGGGCTCCGGCCGAGAAAGCACTGGAAATCTGAGCAAACAACTTAAGTTAAAGGTTGTTATGAGATTAGTGTTAGCGAGGGGTGAGATTGGAGAAATAAATATTTTATTCTTTTTGACCTCTGAAAGGGACAATCTCAAGAACTCAAGGAAGAAGCGATTTTTTCCGATTTTTTCTTTTACAGAAAGAAACGTTAGAAACATACAAACTTTAGGATATGATTCAGTCATATTTTAAACTTTATAAACAAAAAAAATTGCATCTGAAAAACTTTCAATAGCTGAGTAATTTACGTTTTGCGGTAGCGTCTCGGAACGGTCGGAGACTAACAGCAGAATCATAGCAGCCGTTATTTTTAACTTGAATTGAAATTTTTTTTGTTTAAAAAAAAATACTGATAAAAAATTTTTTTTTTTGAAAAAAAAATCGGTTACAACTATTTTTAGTTATCTTTTCCGCAAAAAGTTGAAACATGGTTTTGAGAAAACACTCTTTACATTTCGTAATGTGTAATTACATATATTTATGTAATTATATTAATATACATATATTTTCACTGCGAGAAACGATAGTTAATATATTTCGTCGCTGTTTTGGTGTCACGTTCCATCACATGGCGCATTTCGTTATCACATTAACCCCGATTACGCTGGAGGGATGACACGAAGCCACCGCGATAATGAGACGCGATCATTTTCGGCGCCTGGTTTCACTTAGGCTGACAGACAGTCACGTTCTCATTTTTCCATGCATAGGACTTGCCTATACTGATTTTCACTTGTTCACATAATTATTCACAGTTATTTCCAGTAAATGTCTTTTCCAAGTCTTTCTTTTTTTTTTAACTTTTTTATTCTTTCATCAAAAATTCTGACAATGGTCAAAATTGATCGACTTGATATGAAATTCTAGTTGATCAATGATCACAGAAGCTTCCTTAGACGAAAAATGTTTAAGTCACAGCTGTTCAAACAAGCTTGAGCGTAAGTTCGCTAACACTGTAAATGGATTAGGAAATCCGTGTCTTAGCACCCACTTCCCTCTACGATATTCAAATACCGTTCACATTTCAGGTGGGAAGTACGAGCCAATCCTGCTGGAAAATTCTTACAAAGTTACTATGAAACTCGTGATACGCTCGGTCAGTGCCGCTGACTACGGCACGTACAAATGTGTCTCCCGCAACTCCCTGGGCGACACCGACGGAACCATCAAACTTTACCGTAAGTTCGATTGCGGTTACTCGCTTTTTCAACTATTCAAGCCATAGGAAAAACTTTCTATTTCGCAAGACTCGGCTTTCCACGAGTTTTCTCTCTCGAGCTTGGTCGTGCATACGAGATCTCATTACTAGGTCATATCGAATCATCGAGCTCATGTCGCTGAATATTAAGAAAACACCAAATCACGTTCCAATAACCGGATTATTAACAAAGAACGTGATCAATTTGTTGCTCTAGGCCGCTTTTAGGTACTGGAAGCCCATTTTTAGTGCGTGTTTTGCAAAAAATAACTTATTTTTTTTTTAATCGGTTACAACTATTTTTAGTTATCTTTTCCGCATCATATCTTTTCCTGCATCATATCTCGTATTATGCAGAAGTCTTTGGCAATGAAACTATCAACAACCAACTTCATGTTGCCATTTTCATCTAAGTCGATACCTATAATCCTTAAAACAATCAAAATATTTCTAGGGAATTTGTCATGGTTTGTTTCTTGTAGCCTGAGCACCATTATCGATAGAACTCGTAATTGAAACAAAGCGAAATGTTTCCCGGTCGAAGCTCCCAAATCAACTCTCGTAACCAGTGAGAAACAGCGATTGCTATCGGAGCAGCATTGATTGAATTTCCGACCGCAAGAAATGCAAACGCGTCGAGAAGTTCGATAGCAGTAGTCCACGACAACAATTGCTCTGTAATTTAAACGTGTTTATATTTACAAATACATTGCTGTGCTCAGTGGCGTGACAAGTTGATGGTTGAAGAGCCGCGTGCTGAAGTGGCCTGTGTGAATAGTCTTTTGCATAAAGGTTCAGTTACGTGCGTACCTACACGTCATCGGCTTTTGTACCTTGTCAAGCAAACTCCTTCACTCTTCAATTTACTACGCCATGCTACAACACGATTGATGGATCGTTGAATAAATAGATCTTACATATTTTTTAGAACTCGCCACTCTGTTTAAAAATTTTCTAATAGGAAAGTACTTTATACTTCATATCCCTTACAAAAAAAACGATATAGTAAAAAGTGACATACATATTGCAATAAAAAAAATTAATAAAAATGTCAAACTGCAATAATGTTGTAAAACTTACAGTATTCTACTACTTTTTACGATCAAATTTTGAGCGTCAATCACATGACGATATCTAACTGCTTTTTTTTCGTCATAATCCTCGAACACGAAAAAAGCGATATCATAAACAACATACTTGTTTTTCTGGTGTAATATCAAACTTCTTTAAGGACATTTTTCTGTGTAACAACATGCACTGAAATGAAATGTGACAACCATTCAAGAAGCAATTCACCAAAACACGCTGAAAAAATTCGAGCGCTTTTTTCGTGCGGATGAAAACAATGTATACGCATTGTGGGTACGAGATCACAAAGTTAATTGAATTCTTCCCCGAAAATCTCATCTGCGTGGGCGTTCGCAGTCAACGATGCTCGGAAAAATTATCCAATATCGCTTTTCGATCAATAAAAATCGATTGATAAATATGTTCCATTGCAGTCGGAAAGGATAGAGGGTTGCGTAACTCTGTTAATTATACATTGTTAATTTGAAAGTCAGTCGTTACTTCTATGGTGCTTCCCCATAACCTGTTCACATATATATTCGTTAATTAATGTTACAATCATTTTTACAGAGATGAATATGGATAAAAAAATTTGATTTCAGAAAGAGCTTGAAAAATAAAGATAAGATATTGCAGAAAAATCCAGTATTAAAAAATAGGGACGTTACATTCTGACGACCCCCCCCCCCAACATCCCGGCCTTACTGTCACAAATGGCCACGTTTTGTCACCCCCCCCCCCTTCTCTTCTTGAGGCGTAAGGTCTTTTATGAATAACCCATTAGCAGTTTCGTACTAAGAAAATATCGAAAATCAATCATTAAAAAAAATATATGTCGAAAATACTTTACATTGAAATAACATAGCTAAAATTCAAACTCACTGTTAAAAATTTTTGTCTTGAATTCAGGAAAAACTGTATCACAAATAGTACACACATCCTGTATTAATAATGCATTAAAAGTATACAAAAGATATATACGCTTATATAACTTTAATATACTGGTATAAAAAATTCTATACATCATGTGTGTTTTAAATTGTATATAAAGCCATGCATATTTACATAAAACCTGTGACATCAATCAAATTTATAAATTTGAATTGAATTGAATACATTAAAGTATTAGAATCATGGATATTTGAATTTGATGAGCTTTTACATTCATTTCATGAATGTAACTAAAACTGAATTTTTTTTTAGATACTGGTTGCATGAAATCTAAGACAATTTTTAAATACTACGTGTGAAAAATGTATTGAAATCAAGTATGTGTTTATGGATAATACACATTTTTAGGATGTGTTTCATTCATGTCAAAGTGTCTAAATATGTCTAAAAAGTGTATAAAATTGTCTAAATAGTATCCTAAAATTATCCAAGTATTGTCTAAGAATGTCGAAAAAGTGTCTATAAATGTCTCAATAATGTTTAAGAATGTCTGGATCGTCAAAAAATGTAAAAATAGTGTCTAAATTTTCTGAAGTTTTATAAAAAATGTCTAGAAATACCAAAAAAGTGTCTTTAATTGTCTGAAAGAGTAATAAATATCTAAATAATGTCGTAAATGTCCATGTGTCTATAATTGTCTGTATAGTATCTAAAATGTCGAAACTCTTTAAAAAGTATCAGAAATATCTAAAGAGTGTCTTAAATTGTCTCAGAATGTCTTAAATGTCTAAATTTTGTCCAAAAAGTATCTACAAATGCCTAAATAGCGTCTAAAAATGTCTAAATAGTGTCTAAAATTTCTAAGATTTTATAAAAAGTGTCTAGAAATACCTAAAGAGTGTTTTTAATTGTCGAAAAGTGTAATGAATGTCTTAATAATGTCTTAAATATCCAGGTGTCCACAATTGTCTGTATAGTATCAAAAATGTCTGAAACTGTTTAAAAAGTTTCTAGAAATATCTAAAGAGTGTCTTAAATTGTATCACAGTGTCTTAAATGTCTAAATTATGTCCAAACAGTGTCTACAAATGTCTAAATAGCATCTTACAACGTCTGAATCGTCTAAAAATGTCTGAATCATCTAAAAATGTATAAATAGTGTTTTCAATATTTAAAAATATCTAATTAGTTTCTGAAATGTCTAAAGTTGTATAAAAATTGTATAAAAATACCTCAAGAGTGTCTAAATTTGCCTTTAAGTGTCTTAAATGTCTTGATCATTTCCGAAATTTTCAAGTGTTTCAAATAGTCGGTATAGTGTCTAAAATGTCTTTAACTATTTGAAGAGTGTCTAGAAATATGTAAAGATTTTTTTAAATTTTCTAGAAGTGTCTTAAATGTCTAAATAATGTCTAAAATTGTCTCATAGTGTCCAAAAATGTCAAAAAAGTGTCTCAATAGCGTCTGAATGTCTAAAAGTGTGTCTAGTAAGTGTCCAAAATGTCTAAAAAGTGTCTTTTACACTTGGTCAGATTGTAATATATTACTGCACTTGTGTCACATTGTTACATTTGTTTTTTTAGGCCAGATTGTGACATTTTCACTTGGGTTGGATTAATGTCATAGATGTATTCATGTTTCAAATATCTAGTGTATAAAATTTTAAGTACATTTTCATACATCGATAATGGAAAGATAATTTAACTCAAATAGATGTTTCTGAATTATAGATTTTCCAAATATGTTCACCTAACCTACGTTTCAAATATCTGGCTTATAAAATATCAAGTAACATTTTGAAAAAAAATGTGTATAAAATTTAAGAAAATTTTTAACAGTGTCCAAGCAAATAGTTTCAATAGCAAGTGACAAAAGCTAAAATGGTTTTTCGGAATATATTTATTCGCATTTAAAACATACAACTGTTTTCCTTTTTCCCTGATTTATTCCTAGCCTAAACTTCTTTAGAACAAGCTTGCTCGTTGCATATCTCTTTAAGCCCCTTTTCTCCGTTTTCAGCAACATCACAGAATCTACTTCGTTTCGTCTCTTTGAGAATCGCTGGTAATTTTTTACGCAAGCTCACGGCTCTTTTGCAACGTTACGAGACTCTAACACATCGGCGTTTGAATTGTAGTTTCAGCCTTTTAGTTTAACTTTGCGACCTTTCTTCGGTACATTCGTGAACAGTTATTTGACTTTTATAAAATTATGAGTGATGTAATTTATCAAACTCTATTCATTTTGTTGGTTTCAGGAAAACAGAGGAAGAATTATTCAAATATTCTTGAGGGAAACCAGGACATGCTCAAAGATAGAGGTGATTTAACGAATATTTTAATAGTAATTTAACTTTGAAAAAAGTAGCAGTACGTGTGCAAAATTCACTCATAATACCTTTTTTTAGAATTTGGTTTCTGTATTTTTAGGGTGAAGAATTCTAAAAATCTGTCGCATTTTACAAGTTTTTGATTTTCTAATTACATATAATTTTCAAGTAAATTTTCTAATTTGTTGAAATATAAAAGTTTACTCTTTTTTTTTATGCGTTTAAAAGTATTTCAAATATTTCAAACAAATAACTCTTGTGATAACCGAACAGTTTCAACAATGTCGCATCAGAGTGAATCAACAAATTCTATTATGCATTCACTTCCAATCAAATAATTGATAATGTTTCACAATCTTTGATGAACATATATATGTAAATAAATGTTTGTGTTCGACTCACTTTGTTCTAACCGAATTTTCAATTTCGTTCACGGGAAACCATGTTAAAAAGTACTTGCAATCGTTCTTTTTTTGGACGTATGTTGAACTATTGAAAATACACACCTGAAAAAAGTATGAAATTGCAATCAATCAAATAATAATTATATATTTATATATTATTTGTTATTATATAATATTCTATATTTATTATCGAATATATTGAAAAATATTAAATATTTATGGTTATCATATAATAAAAATTTATTAAATACTTTATTTGAAGAAGAATACTCTGCTAAAAAATAATGTATCCTACATTTCATAATCCATATACGATAAGTCTGGGGATTTATAATTTAAAATCCAGTTTTCCACAATACTCAATTTCGAAATCAAATACTTTGAAATCTAATATGACAAAATACAAATTCTCGGAAATCGATAAACTGAGATTAGAAACTATAAATCCTGTTTTGCAAAATATAAAATTTGAAAAACATACATTAAATAATGTAAAACTCTTTGATTTCATGATGAAGAATTGAAATTTTCACAGTAATAGATCATATAATTTTGAATGTCGTGTTTATATACAATAATTTATCATTTTGCCACAAATAATTAACGGAATCGGAAATTAAATACAAGAATTTTTAAAATCATCATACTCTGAATTAAAAAAAACAATCAGAGTGCGAGTTTTAAACAGAATTCAAAAAAGTTTCATAGAACTGAAATTTTATATAAAACAGACATTTTTCAATAAAAAATGTAAAAATAGTGTCTGAAAAGTCTAAAAATGTCCAAATAGTGTCTAAAATTTCTACGATATTATAAAGTAGAAATACCTAAAGAGTGTCTTTGATTGTCTGAAAGAGTAATAAATGTCTAAATAATGTCTCAAATGTTCAGGTGTTTACAGTTGTCTTTCTAGTATCTAAAATGTCTAAAACTGTTAAAAAAGTGTCTGGAAATATCTAAAGAGTGTCTTCAATTGCCTTAAAGTGCCTTAAATATCTAAATAATGTTGAAACAGTGTCCACAAATGTCTAAATAGTGTCTAAAAATGTCTGAATTGTCTAAAAATGTATCAATAGTGTTTTCAATATTTAAAAATGTCTGAATAGTTACTGAACTGTCTAAAATTGTATTAGAAGAGTATGAAAATACCTAAAGAGTGTCTTAAATTATCTAGATTTATCTTAAATGTCTAAATATTGTTTAAAATTGTCTTATTGTGTCTATAAATGTCCAAAAAATGTCTCAATAGCGTCTAAATGTCTAAAAGTATGTCTAGTAAGTGTCCAAAATGTCTAAAAAGTGTATTTTGCACTTTGTCACATTATGACATATGTCTGCACTTGAATCATATTGTTACATTTGTTTCACTTGAGTCAGATTGTGACATTTTCACTTGGGTTAGATTAATGTCATAGATGTATTCATATTTCAAATATCTAGTGTATAAAATTTTAAGTAGGGGAGACCGGGGCTATTCAGGACGGATTTTGTATTATGCTGATTTTAGTTAGTACACCTTCCTTTTTTTTGCAATTTATGTATACCTCTGGAAAGCTTGAACCCTTCCCTAAAGAACAGTGATAATAGTTTGCCGGTGTAACCAATTTTTTTTTGTTAGCTCTGTGAAAAACTTGATGAATACATTTGTCCCAGAATAGCCCCTATAGCGG
>JAPYZL010204854.1:0-10300 GCA_030522825.1 Platygaster orseoliae | reverse complement strand
GTTCGTCGTGAGAGCAGCGAGACTCCCCCACTCTTACCTACTAGGGAATCTGATCTCGAGCGTCGGAGGCGGTTATGCTTTCCAGGCCCTCAATTTATTTAGTAAAATACGAGCCAACCAAAGTTTTGGGTAGTACAGCAAAAACTTTAGGTATGATAACAAAATAATTGGTTATTGCAACCTAAGTATCAGTCATAAAAATTGAGTATTAGTTGCTGTACTATAAGTTTTGGTTGTCATAACCAAAGTCTTCGTTGTAGTACCCAAAACTTTGGCGGGTCCATATTTTACTAAATCGATGGTTGCTCTAACCAAATCATTTTTCGTGTACATATTTCAACCGAATTTGGTGAAAATAAGTATATTTCTTCACTAGTGTGGAAAAGTTTTTTTTAACAAATCTGAGCGTGATAATCAGATGAGTTAAAAAAGTTGTTCCACACTAGTCGAAGACTATATTTTATTCAACAATGTGTGGAAATGCCAGTTTTTCATGGCCCGAGCGTGTAGAAAAGTGGTCTTTTCCACAGAGCGTTGAATAAAAAATTATTTCTAAGCTGAGAGTGCTGTTTTTTCGTTACACTTGTCAAAAATGTCATTAATTTAAATTAATCAGAATTCAGAAGTTTCTTACATAAACGTGTTATTGATAACTGTAAACTTATTAATTAAACTGACATAAATAAACATGTTTAAAAAAATTTATCGACTCGTATGTAAATTCAGCGGAAAATATGCTGAATGCTAAATTAGCCTTTTGAACTTTAACGTTATACATTACACTAATTTACAAGTACATTAAATTTAATAAACTTAAAAAAAAATCCCAGAACAAATACGGAATTCAAGTAACTCTTAATACACTGTGCAACAAAATTTAATTTTGAAAAAGTTGATCAGCTCTCATTAGCAAAAATCTATAGTACATGGCCCTCAACGCATATAGGTATGTCGAAGCATTTTCAAAAGTTATCTCTTATCTACAAGTAATTAATTCTTAAAAATTCTTAATTAAAAATCGTAGAACTCCCTCAATTTTCATTCGATTTTAAAAACGAAAAAAAGAAAATATCTCTTTTAAACTGGGGAACCTATTTCTGCTGAAAAATTTGCGAAAAGTTTCAATTTTTTGCAATTTTTATCCAAAATTTTTGCACTTTTTTGAAAGTTTGCAAAAATTTTCGCAAAGTTGCATTTTTTGGAAAAATAATAACTAATGACTTTAATAAAAATTTTAATAAAAATGAATAATTAATGACTTTTTCCTGAAAATTCAATTTTGCAAAAAATGCCAAAAAATGCAACTTTTCAAAAATTTTTCAGCAGAAATAGGTTCCTCAATTTAAAAGAGCTATTTTCCTTTTTTCGTTTTCAAAATTGGATGAAAATTAAGGGAGTCATACGAGTTTTAATTTATAATTTTTAATAATTAATTACTTGTAAACAAGAGCTAACTTTTGAAAATCCTCCGACATATATGCGTTTGGGGCCATGTTCTATCGATTTTTTCTAATAAGAGCTCATCAACTTTTTCGAACTTAAACTTTATTGCACAGTGTTATCAATAATTTTAAATAAAACCTTTATTTATAATCTTTAATACAGTTTTTATAAAGCTGCAGATTCTTCATAAATATTTTATGTATTTTTTATATATCTTTTATAACATGACTATACAATATTCATAAAGTTACTTTGAAAAACACTGTAAAAGAGGCTAAATAAAAAAAAGTTGTTTAAGAAAAATTCTAAGGTTTTTCGTCAAATTGGCGAAGTCTTATTCGGTTTGATTTGACGGTCTTCAAAAATATGTTGAAATTATAATTATGACATTGTAAGTTTAACGTACATTAAATATTTATGAATAATATGCAGTAATGTCAAGAATATTTCGCTTGTTCTTAGTGAAATATAAAATACATATTTAGAACTTTTGACAAAAATATATTTAGTGCCTATGTAAGGATATCACTTTAATGAATTATTTTGTTCTTATGAACTATTGATTTTAAATTCAGAATAGCTAAATAGTATATTTTGTAACTAGGATCTAAGGCGTGGCTTTTTGTTCTCGGACCAATTTATCAGCCTCGGCAAATAAATTGGTCCGAGAAGAAAGCCACGCCTCAGGTCCGAGTTGCAATAGTACATTATGGAATGTAGTGCAAGGGTCGTATTTGGCAAAGACGAGGGTTCAGGCCTGAGGCAAAGCCGAGGGTTTGAATCGTCTTCGCAAAATGAGACACTTGCACTAAGTTACATACAGTATTTTATACAATTCTAGTCTCAAAGCTCGCTCAAATGTAAAACTTTGAGGTTAGAAGTGCATAAACAATATTTTTTGCAAAATACGCACAAAAAGGTGCTTCTCACACCTGAAAATCAACACGAAGGGGGTGCATTTCCGACACGACGCACCGCGCCCTCTGTTGGTAAACAAAACTACTCCTAGGTGATAAAAATTGAATACACACATTAAAAAGCGTCGTCTGTTGGTAATAAAAACTACCCCTAGGTAATAAAAATCAAAAACACGCATTAAAACGCAACGCCCACATCGAAATGATCGAAAACAAATCGCCGGTTGGAAATGCACGTCCTTTGTGTTTGTTTTCAGGTGCAAGAAGCACCTTTTTTGTGTGTGTTTTGCAAAAAAACCTTTTTTTAATTTATAATAGTTAACGAATGTTGTATGATTTGAAACAATTCTTATAATTCCTACAAATATTTTGTCAATCCTTAAAAGCCTTCTTCATTTTCATTTTGAATTTGAAAATCATCAAGAAATTAGGAGATATCCTTTTTATATATATTTTGCGGGCTTTTTCAAGAATTTCAGGAAATCAAAAAATTTTTCAGCAATTTTTGAATGTTTTTAATTGTGCTGTGACAAAGTTCGTGCAATAATATACCATTGCGCTGATGTTGCACTCGTTATTTTATTCAATTTAATGAGAGTTTGTCCATGAAAAGCATAGATTGTGATATTTTTTATCAAAATTAATCAAAAATGTACTGTTATAACTTTTTTTTTAGATGAACTTGGATAAAATACTTTTTATAATACCTTAAACTAATTTTTTAAAATAATAATAAAAAAAATTCAATATATATTTTTTTTTTTAATGTTAAAGTTTGTAAAATGCCTTACTTTATTTTAATTTTTATTCTCAAAATCACACTTGCTATATTGTAACTGCTTGTCAATGAAAAAATAATGGTTTTTTTTTATGCAAGTACCTTATATTATAAAGTTATAAACATTAAGTGTTGTAAAATTGATGAAATGTATAAATAAAATTAAAAAAATGAAAATAGAATAAAATTTTTCTATGTATGTATTTCTTTACTTACAATTTTCTTCAGGTAATTTTGTATTGTGCTATCTTCATAAAAGTCATTGAATTATATTGATTAACTGCATTATTGTACTTGTGACTTTTTATACTTGAATAATGTTGAAATAACTTCTTGTTTTGTCTATTCTTTGTAATCAAAAAAAAAAAAAAAAATAGTAATCGAGGTTTCTAAGTCTCCACAATATATATTTTTGTATGTCACATTTTTTTTACATTCCTGAATGAATGCACAATAATATTCTATAAAGTTTGCAGTAAAAATACATAAAAAACCATGATGATTTTCCTGTTCAACATTAATTATAAATTTCCTATATAAAATAATGACCTAGTACTAATGTTACAATTTTTTACAAATTGGTAAACCTTTTGTAATTACGAATAAACATGATAAATTCAATGCTTAGTTTCTGATTTCTTAGTTTTTTTATTAACATACAAGTTTTTTCTAAAGTCAATATTTGCGATTCACTTTTTTTTTAATTTACGTAATAGTTTTTTAATTTACAATTCTCAACTTTTTGACAAAACCATACAATTAACACTTGTATTACGAAATTACATAAACAAATTACAAAAATAATTCTCCTGACAGTCAGAAACTATTTTTAAATCTTTGTTCAAGTCAAATAGCCAAGTTTTATTGAATCGCACTTTTGACATCGATTGAATAATAATTATAAACGGGTCTAAAACACTACCTATTTATTATAATCATTCGTATTTTACTGTCATAATCGTAATATAAGGGTAAATGCAGGAATAACATAACCAAAAAAGGGAGAAAATTCAAAATTTTTGCGCTATTTTCTTACCTCGAGGCGTCGCATTTTTGAGGAATATCGGCGATTCATGCGAAAACCAGAAAAAGAGCGTAGTTTTCGAAACTCGCGTTGATTCAGTTATTTATGTAAACAAGTGTCAAATGAAAATGCATGACGCAAATCAACGCAATTCCCAGCAATTCCTGCAACTTGTGCAATTCAGTTGAATTCAGTGCAAATTGCAGGGCTGTAACTAGAGCAAACTAGAGGGTCTAACGGCCTGAGCGCCCATTGAAGAACTAGATTTTATATAACATTTGAACTTTTTTGTATACTTGTTAAATAAAGTAATAATTTTGATAATTTATTGAACCCCTTCAAAAATATAAATGGGCTTGTGTAATACTTTGAATATTTAACTTGAAACCGGGAAATTATAAATAACCCTAGCAAACTATAGCAAAGAAATATCAAACAATTTTCAAGGCTAAATCAAGTTTTTTATTGATATAAGTAAAGCAATCCTGAAAATTTTTTAAACACACGAAAAAAAAGTTTGGCTAGATAGTTATTGCTTTTGAAATATGATAATGAATATTGCCATTTTCAAAATTGGCGCCTTTTTCAACCGTTTACGAAGGGTTAGAAATGGCGGTTATTTGCGGATGGTGGATTTCATAATTTACATATGTTTACAATCAGACTGAAAGTGAAAATTCTGGGAAATATTTTGCCCAAAATCAATGCGAATTTCCAAAAGTGAAATCTGATTGGATCTCGATATCATAGTGATATTTACGATAACGCTCTTTGAAAATAATCAATAAAAACTTGTGAGTAAAACATTTTCATAAAGGATAATAATCTTACAGTTTTGGAAATCAATCTTTTTAATTGAAAATTCAGAAAAATTTTTGGGGAAAACTTATTAAACTTCAAAGTTTCGGTATTCTGAAAAAATGAATTTTCGAAATTGAGTTCAAAAAAGTAAACTCGTTTTGTTTTTTACACATTCTTTTTTTTTGACACTTTTTCAAAATTTCATTCAAGATTTCAAATCAGTTTTTACAGATTTTCAAATAATTTTACGGTAGTGATATTTACAATAATACTGAAAATAATTAATAACAAATCGTGAGTAAAATATTTTCATAGGGAATAATTTTAGAGTTTTGCAATTCGATCTTTCCATTTGAAAATTCAGAATAATCCTTATAGGGAGAACATTTGGTATTCTAAAAAAATTCATTTTTTAAATAGAGTTCAAAAAAGTACACTCGCTTTATTCTTGACACATTTTTAAAATTTTATTCAAGATTTCGAATCAGTTTTTACAGATTTTCAAATAATTTTACAGTAGTAATGTTTACGATAATACTGAAAATAACTAATCAAAACTCTTGATTAAAACACTTTCATTGAGATTAATTTTATAGTTATAGAATTCAATCGTTCCATTTAAAAATTCAGAATAATTTTTAGGGTAAATTTTTGGTATTTAAAAAAAATTCATTTTTTCAAATTGAGTTCAAAAAAGTATACTTGCTTTATTATGGACACATTGTCAAAATTTCTTTCAAGATTTTGAATTAGTTTTTCTAGAATGTCAAATAATTTTATATGATATTAATGATAACACTCTTTGAAAATAATTAATAAAAACTCGTAAGTAAAACACTTTCATTGGGAATGATTTTGTAATTTTAGAATTCGATGTTTCTGATGGCAAATTCAAAATACTCTATGAGAAAACTTATTAAACTTCAAAGTTTCGGTTTTTAAAAAAATAATTTTTGAAAGTGAGTTCAAAAGAGTGAACTCGTTTTATTTTTAGGATGCTTTACAAATTTTACTCAAGATTTCGAATTGGTTTTTACAGATTTTTAAATAATTTTACAATAGTAATATTTACGATTACACTAAAAGTAATTAATAATAATTCGTTAGTAAAACATTTTCATTAGGAACAATTTCATAGTTTAGAAACTCGATCTTTCCATTTGAAAATTCACAATAATTTTTAGGGAAAATTTTTATACTTTAAAAAAATTCATTTTTGAAATTGAATTGAAAAAAGTATACTTGCTTTATTATTGACACATTTTAGAAATTTCATTCAAGATTTCAAATAAGTTTTTACAGATTTTCAAATAATTTTACGGTAGTGATATTTACAATAATACTGAAAATAATTAATAATAACTCGTGAGTAAAACAATTTCATAGGGAATAATTTTATAGTTTTGGAATTCGATCTTTCCATTTAAAAATTCAGAATAATTTATAGGGAAAACTTTTGGTATTCAAAAAAAATTCATTTTTAAATAGAGTTGAATAAAATGTACTTGCTTTATTCTTGACGCATTTTCGAAATTTGATTCATGATTTTGAATCAGTTTTTACAGATTTTCAAATAGTTTTACAGTAACAATATTTAAGATAGTAAGGAAAATAATTAATAATAACTTGTGAGTAAAACATTTTCATAGGGAATAATTTCATAGTTTTGGAATTCGATTTTTCTATTTGAAAATTCACATTAATTTTTAAGGAAAATTTTTATTATTCTTAAAAAATTCATTTTTGAAATTGAGTTCAAAAAAGTATACTTGCTTTATTATTGACACATTTTCGAAATTTTATTCAAGATTTCGAATCAGTTTTTACAGATTTTCAAATAATTTTATTGTAGTGATATTTACAACAATACTAAAAATAATCAGTAATAACTCTTGAGTAAAACAATTTCATAGGGAATAGTTTTATAGTTTTGGATTTCGTTCTTTCCATTTAAAAATTCAGAATAATTTTCACGGAAAATTTTTGGTATTTAAAAAAAATTTATTTTAAAATTGAGTTCAAAAAAGCATACTTGCTTTACTATTGACACATTTTCAAAATTTCTTTCAAAATTTCGAATTAGTTTTTCTAGAATGTCGGATAATTTTACAAATATGAAGTTAGTGATAACACTCTTTGAAAATAATTAATAAAAACTAGTGAGTAAAACACTTTCATTAGGAATTATTTTATAGTTTAGGAATTCGATCTTTCCAATTAAAAATTTTTAATCATCTTTGGGAAAACTTATTAAACTTCAAAGTTTTGGTATTCTAAAAAAATTAATTTTTGAAACAGAGTTCAAAAGAGTATAGTTTCTTCATTTTTGACACATTTTCAAAATTTCATTCAAGATTTCGAATAAGTTCTTACAGATTTTCAAATAGTTTTACAGTAGTGATATTAACGATAATACTGAAAATAATTATGAATAACTCGTGAGTTATTGATAATTATTTAACATTTTCATTCAGAACTATTTTACAGTTTTGGAATTCGATCTTTTTATTTGAAAATTCAGAATAATTTTTAGGGAAAACTTTTGGTATTAAAAAAATTCATTTTTGAAATAGACTTCAAAAAATATACTCGCTTTATTCTTGAAAAATTTTCAAAATTTAATTCAAGATTTCGAATCAGTTTTTATAGAATGTCAAAAAATCTTAAATAATTTTACAATAGTGATATTGATACACTCTTTGAAAATAATTAATAAAAACTCGTGAGTAAAACACTTTCATTAGGAATAATTTTATAGTTTTGAAATTCGATCTTTCTAATTGCAAATTCAAAATATTCTTTGAAAACTCTTATGCAACTTTAAAGTTTTGATATTCTAAAAAAAATAATTTTTGAAATGGAGTTCAAAAGATTAAACGTGTTTTATTTTTGGCACATTTTCGAAATTTCATTAAAGATTTTGAATCAGTTTTTATGGATTTTCAAATAATTTTACAGTTGTAATATTTGCGATAGTACTGAAAATAATTAATAATAACTTGTGGGTAAATCATTGTCATGGCGAACAATTTTATAGTTTTGCAATTCAATCTTTCCATTTGAAAATTTAGAATAATTTTTAGGGAAAATTTTTAATATTTTTAAAAAATTCATTTTTTAAATTCAGTTCAAAAAAGTATACTTGCTTTATTATTGACACATTTTCAAAATTTCTTTCAAGATTTCGAATCAGTTTTTATAAAATGTCAAAAAATTTTAAATAATTGTACAGTAGTGATAGTTATTAACCATAACACTCTTTGAAAATAATAAATAATAACTCGTAAGTAAAACATTTTCATTGAGAATAATTTTGGAATTTTGGAATTTGATCTTTCTAATTGTGAATTCAGAATAATCTTTGGGAAAACTTATTAAACTTCAAAGTTTCGGTATTCTAAAAAAAGGAATTTTTGAAACTGAGTTCAAATGAGTGAACTCGTTTTATTTTTGGCACATTTTAAAAATTGTATTCAAGATTTCGAATCAGTTTTTACAGATTTTAAAGTAATTTTACAATAGTGATATTTACGATAATATTGAAAATAAATAATAACTCTGAGTAAAACATTTTTAAGGGAAATAATTTTCTAGTTTTGGAATTTGATCTTTCCATTTGAAAATTCAAAATAATCTTCAGGGAAAACTTTTGGTATTTTAAAAAAATTCTGTTTTGAAATAGAGTTCAAAAAAGCATACTCGCTTTGTTCGTGACATATTTAAAAATTTCATTCAAGATTTCGAATCAGTTTTTACAGATTCTCAAATAACTTTACAGTAGTAATATTTACGATAATACTGCAATTAATTAATATTAGATAACTGATATACGCTCCTTTATTTTTCAATAGAATTCCCAAATAATGATCATTAGGAGCCAATAAAAACCCATAAAATAACCAGGATCATTTTCTTTTAACATAATCTTTCAAGCTATCGATCCTTATCGGATCCTCTTCAAAATCTATAAAAATACAACGGAGGAACACAATCGTAAAAAAACTGCGACAATTAATTCTTATAAGAAATATGAAAAGAAAAATAATCAGAAAAAAAATCACAAATCAGAAGAAAAAACTAAACACCCCAAGTACTCCAATAATTATCACTCTCCAAGTACAATCATAGATAATATATTGCACATTCACCAAAACGAATTCGTCAATAAAATACAATCATTCCACTAAATCGTATTTTGGAACAAAGTCAAATGTTACGATCATGTTTGAATTTTCGAGTATGGCGGCACACTTAACACAAATCAAAAGAAACAAAACCCAAACGAACATCCAGATAGATAAAAAATAGATAAAAAGCATACTGAACAAACTTCTTAAAATTACAAAATTCAATAATCTAAAAACCAAACACAAAACCAACAATTACGCGTAACGTCCCAAAAATTTATCATTAATCGAATTGAAGACCCTCTGTATCCGTTTTTTTATTAATAATGTTATCTGTTTTTTTAATATGAATTATCTCCGAAGTCAATCTCTTAAAAATCAATTAATAACTAAATAAGTAAACAATTTAATTTTTAGGGAAAACTCATGGTCAGAGCTATTCAAAATATTTTTTCTAATATAAAATATTTTTTTACATATTTTGACCTCTTCTTGAGCAAAGTGCACATTTTTGCCATTTTTGATTTTTCATACATATTTCAACCAAATGTGACGAGAGAAAAATTATAAATTTTTATCAAATTATCAGTGATTTCGGAATGTTTGAAGAAATAATTGTACAAGTATATAGTGTTAAAATGAACGGCTGAAAACAAAACTCGGAAGAACGAAAGTCTGTACGTAAGACACACTGAAAAGTCGGTATCGTCATGAGTACGATACTCTTTGACAATACACTGTATTGTGACGAGAAGAATATGTTTTGTTACCCGAAGAATACGTTTGTGGATAGCACGATCCAGCTGGATTCTCATGACAAGCTTATAATATCGTTCATAGCACGATATTATCGTTATGATGACGATACACATTCTCAGTGCAGATTTAAATCTGTTTGAATCTAAAAGTCGGCTATGTTACCTTCGTCAATAAGAATCGGCTAAGTCTCTTTCAGAACGTAAAAATCGATTAAATACATCTACTCTGTAAAACTCGGTCGAAAAAATTTTTGTACGTAAAAATCGGTTAAAATACGTCCATAACTTAATCGGAGATTTTTCCGCTCGACTGGAAACGGTATCTTGGATCATTCATTCCAGATATGATGACTGTGAATCATCATGTTTTTGAAAACATCAAAAATATTTCACGTTTTTGACAACTTGAAAACTTTTATAAATGTTGGAGATAATGGAATTAAAAATTTTTT
>JAPYZL010204852.1:0-23593 GCA_030522825.1 Platygaster orseoliae | reverse complement strand
CCCCCCCCCCCCAACGCCGACCCACATAAGAGCGAAGGACAGGTAGTCAAAAAAAAAAAAAAATTCGGCCAATGAAGCGCAGGTAAAAATTGTGAAAAATGGCAAGCTTAATTGGCACTCTCCTTCCACATTGTTCTTACAGCTGAATGATTATGAGATTCGGAAAGGCAAAAAGATTGGTGTTACCGTATCTTATAACAATCATCGCTTGTTTGTGGGAAATATTCCAAAGAATCGAGACCGAGATGACTTGTTCGAAGAATTTACAAAGCACGCACGTAAGTTGAATAAATGCCCTTAAGAACAAAAACAAACAAAAAAAGTCAAGCCCGCCAATAAAACCTTGTTTTATTTTATTTTATTTTTTTAATTTTTCGTCACCAATTAACTCAGCGTGGAAGAGAGATTTTTTGCTCATTGAAATTTGAGTTCGTTTTCTAACAACGTTGATTTGACACGTTTTTTTTTTCTAATTCGGTTGCCGAATGGAGGTATGCGAAAAAAAATTTTTTTTCGTTTTGTTTTGTTTATAACTTCCCTAAGTTAAAAGAGTGAATGAGACATTGTGTGTTGGAAATTTTCTCTATATTTTCCGAATTGCAGAAAAATTTCTTGCATGCGAGTCTTGATATCTGGACGCAGAGAGGAGTAAATATTATATAATTATTGTTTTTTCTTTTCGGTAATCATCGATACGTTCGAGTGTCTCAAGCTTGAGAAATTTTGTATTTGCATGCGAATAATGATTTTATCATACGAGTAGTCGAGTTTCGGTTTTTTAGGTGGAATCGGGTTGTACTTGATTGCAGTTTTTTTTTGTTTTGAACGTGTGAACTTGGTTTTGGGTTGTTTCCTTGTATTCCTTATTGTGAAATATTTTTGTCATTGTCTTTTCTGTACTGTTTTTTTTTGTTTTTTTCTTGTCGCGGTGGAAGGAAATGGAAAAAAAATAACGATGTGCACATTTTACAAGAGTGGTAGGTGATGTAAAAAAAGTCATATGTGCTTTTAAACTGAGAGGAAGGAGAGTCGAACCACGTTCCAAGGAAACTTGGGACAAAACTTTTAGGTATTTTAAGTCAAAGTAAAACAGAAACTTTTTTTTATGATAAATCGAATTTTGTATCACAAGAAGTTTAAGTACTTTGATTAAAAATTGAGTTTAAAGGAAATTGATTTCATTTTGATAACGTTGCAGCTTTTGAGAATCTTGGAAATTTTTTTTTTTTCTTAAATTCTTTTTGGATCTTTAAAAGTAAGAAAATTTTCCATTTCGTAGTTAACTTTGTTTCGTTTTCGCTTTGCGCGTTGATGAATAGCGTTTCCCATCCACGTTTTTGTGTGCAATTCTTCTTTTTTTGTCCGCAATATAGCTGGCCTGACCGAGGTGATAATCTACAGTTCTCCGGACGACAAGAAAAAGAATCGAGGTTTTTGCTTCTTGGAGTACGACTCTCACAAAGCGGCCTCGCTGGCCAAAAGACGACTCAGCACCGGGCGCATGAAGGTCTGGGGCTGCGACATAATCGTCGATTGGGCCGACCCCCAAGAGGAACCTGATGAATCAACTATGTCCAAAGTAAGATCTTTATTCAACGCCTTCTGGAAAAACCCACTTTTCCACACGCTCGGGCGATGAAAAACTGGCATTTCCACACATTGTTGAATAAAATAAAACAATTTTATGCAATTCTAACCTCAAGGTTTCACATTTGGACGGGCTTTGAATTCAAACCCTCGGCTTCGCCCTGGGTCTGAACCCTCTTCTTCGCCAAATTCGACACTTGCACTACGTTACATAATATACTATTTTTAACCCATTTGATTACAATGTTTGCCTTCGGCTTGTGTTGCGACTCTTAGATTCGTTAAAAAAAACTTTTCCACACGCTCGGGCGATGAAAAACTGGCATTTCCACAATTGTTAAATAAAATAAAACAACTTTTTTTACTCATTTGGTTACAATGTTCGCTTTCGGCTTGCGATGTCACTCTCAGATTCGTTACAAAAAACTTTTCAACAATAGTGAAGAAATATATTAATTTTTCGTTTCACCTTTTTTTCATAAACCCCAAAGCTTGTAAAAATTAAAGAAAATTATGACTCGTATATTTTTTTTTCATCAAGACGAATTTTAACATTATATTTTGATAAAATGATTTTATCTTTCTTGTTTTGGAGAGTTTGTATTTGTTCTTCTAAGAAATAACAGTAAAATAGAATTGAAATTCAGGGATCCTAAATTTGATGTTTTTATATTTCAAGTTTCTGAAAACTTACTGAATGTTGTAATATTTTAAGTCGAAAATTGTAAATTCATAATTTCGTTGATTTCAAAATGTTACGGGTTACTTTGATGACTTGAAGTTTTAGATTCGATATGTCATTACATTAGAAATTTTCAATTGTATTTTAAATAATATTTTAAATTCTCTAAATTTCATGAATGCTTAAAAATACGAAAAAAGTACTGAAAATCTATGTGGAAAATACAGTTCTCTGAGAAATTTTAAAATAATCGAAATTTTGTCCAAATTTTCTATATTATAGAATTTAATATTGGGAAGTTATCGAGAAATACATAGAAATACTGGAAATCTTTTACAATACTCGTAAATACAATAAAATTCAATAAATAACATAATATGCGAAAATTCTGAGAATCTTTGAAATTTTTAAAATCTATGTATATTAGGTATTATTTTCTAAAAAATGTATGAAAATATTTAAAATTCTTAGAGTATCGAATTCGAGACAGCTGAATAGAGATAAATAAAAAATCATATAATTCACTGGTTAAAATGTGAAAAAACTGTTGTACAAGAGCACATGTTAATATGCAAGCATAAAAAGTTCAGATAAGAAAAAAACGAATTTTTAAAATTATGTAAACAATTCAGTTTATTTTCGAAATTTTGTGGATGGTTAGGATACACTTTTCCCAAAAACATTATTTTTCCAATATGTTTTCTTCCCATTGTTTTTTTTCCCACAAAAAATTTTTCCAAAAGACTTTCCTAAAAGATTTTTTTTTTTTAATTCAGTCTCATTGTTTTGGGGGAAAAAATGAAATGAAAAAATACTAAAAATTTGACGAGTCGCATAAAATATTGACAGGAAAACAAGTGACATCGTAATAAGTTGTTTATATGAAAGAAGTTAACTGTCAAATTCGAATTTCACTTCAAATTGTACGAAAAAAATTTCTTGTAAAAATGATTTCTGAGAAATTTGGACATTGGAAAAAATATAAAGCGTGGGAAAACTTTATTTTCGGAGAAAAAATATTGGGGAAAAAAGATTTTGGAAAAAATTTTTGGGAAAAGTGTCCCCCCACCAATGATTTATCTTTTCGTACAATGTTGTGTTTTGGAAAATTTTAATTTTCTCTTCTAAGAAATAATAGAAAAAGAAATCCTAAATTTGCCTTTTTTTTTCATTTAAGTTTCTGAATTTCTGGTATTCTGAAAAAATTTTTGAATGTCATGTAAATATATGCAAGTTCTAATATTTTAAGTCAAAAATTTGAAAATTGTACGAGATACTTTAATTTTTTGAATTTTTCGAATTCGAAATTTCATTCAGTTGAAAGTGTTTAATTGTATTTTTTAATAAAATTGTAGAAAATTGTACAAAAAACTGGCAAAATGCCAAAAAAAACCTCTAAATTTTACAAATATTTAAAAATACGAAAAAAGTACTGAAAATCTATATGGAAAATATAGTTTTCTGAGAAATATTAAAATAATCAAAATCACTATGATTTTCTATATTATAGAATTAAATTTTGGAAATTTATTGAGAAATCCAATATGGATTTCTGTGTATACAGGGTGATCCAAACTAAGTGGAACACCCGAAAAATTTAGATTCCTTGTAAAATTCTAAGACATTTCCTTTGCCATTTTTTACAAAACTCAAAAATAAAAAAGTTATTCAAGTTTGAAATTTAAACAATAAATGCACTTTTTCAACAAATGGTGATAAAAACCAGGGACCAAACTCTACCCAAATTTTCTTCATAATTTTCTGAATCGAAAAGTCCTGTGCCACTTTTCACAAAACTGAAAATCAAAAAAGATATTCGAGTTTGAAATCTGAGAAATCTTATTGGGTGAAACTTCTAACTCGAATATCTTTTTTGATTTTGAGTTTTGTGAAAAGTGGCACAGGACTTTTCGATTCAGAAAATTATGAAGAAAATTTGGGTAGAGTTTGGTCCCAGGTTTTTATCACCATTTGTTGAAAAAGCGCATTTATTGTTTAAATTTCAAAGTTGAATAACTTTTATTTTTGAGTTTTGTAAAAAGTGGCAAAGGAAATATTGTTTTAGAATTTTACAAGGAATCTAAATTTTTCGGGTGTTCCACTTAGTTTGGATCACCCGGTATACTGTATATATCCAGTATTGTATAATACTGGAAATCTTTGAAAATGCCAGGAAATACAACAAAATTTCATAAATAGCATAAAATGCAAAAATTTTGGGAATCTTCGAAACACTTGAAATCTGTGTATATATTATTATTATGTTCTAAAAAATCTATGAATATATTAAAAATTCCTCGATTATCGAGTTCTAGACAGCTGAATAAAGATAATAAAAAATCAGATATTCACTGGTTAAAAAGTAAAAAAATTGTTGCACAAGATCATATATTAATATGCAAGCAAAAAAAGTTCAAATAAGAAGAAAACAAATGTTCTGAAAATCATGTAAACAAATCAGTTTATTTTCGAACTTTTTTGGATTGTTGACATACTGACATACATAAAATCCTAAATTAATAGTTAATGAATTGTGAGTGTAAGGAAAAAAATTGTTGTAATCGTGTTCGGAATTGGAAGCATTTTAGGTAATTAATTAATACCGTAAGTTTGAGAAATAAAAAAAAATTTTCTTCCTCCCACCCCTTTCTTTTTTTCTATATTACAGAAAGCGTTATAAATATTTCAACTCGTATTTTTCTGTTGCAGGTTAAAGTGCTGTATGTAAGGAACTTGACTCAAGACTGTTCAGAGGAAAAGCTAAAGGAGAGTTTCGAGATGCACGGAAAAATTGATAGGGTGAAGAAAATTAAAGACTACGCGTTCATACATTTCGAAGATAGAGACAATGCGGTCAAGGTATGAAAATCGTTGGAAAATGTGAAAAAGAAAACAAGGTTTTGTACTTGGCTTTGTGATATATGTATGACGTTTTTTTTTGTTTTTTGTTGCAGGCTATGCACGAACTCAACGGAAAGGAAATTAATGGGTCCCACATAGAAGTGTCATTGGCAAAACCACCGTCGGATAAAAAGCGAAAGGAAGAAATGTTAAGGGCCAGGGAACGTAGAATGATGCAGCTAATGTCCGGTCGACCTGGGTAAGTATCATATTTTTTTGGGAGGAAAAATTGGGAAAATTTAGATCCAGATCTTACACTGAGAAAAAAAAATTCAGTTTCATTTGTTCCAACTGAGTTTTAGTTGGAATAGGCATCATCGAAAATTTCAGTTGTGCTGATTGAATTCTTAGTCGTACTGATGGAATTTTCAGTCGCTTCAACTGAAAAAAAAATTGGCGCTGCTCAAATCTGCAAATTGGAGCAAACGAAAATTTCCGTAAAGTCAACTTTCTCGTCTCCTAATTGAAAAAATGCAGTTAAAGCAACTGAATCGTTTTTTTTCCATGTATTAATTGAAGAATTAATTAACATACTTAAAGTGATTAAAATTTTTAATACTTTCGTATTGACTTGAAAATTACGAACATTGAATTTTTAAAATTCGAAAATTAAAAAAATTAATTTAATTTATTTAAAATCAATACGAGGTGTTTTCATTGAATTTTTTATTTTCTACACAATCTCGAATATTATTTGGAGAATTTTGCATTAGAATTCTTTTGAAATTAAAAAAAAGGAAAAACGCGAAAGCCAAGAAATTGATGACATTTAAATACATGTAATTTTTAAACAATGAGTCGGTCGTTTTGGCGCCATTTTAATTTTTTTAAAATTTTCTTTCATTTATTTATTTTAATTATATTCATTTCATTTATCATTTAAAACTTTTTTTCGCCATCGAAATTTTATTGGAGATGTGTTTGTTTCTTAAGGACTGTGTTTTTTGACTTTGCAGTTGTGGTTTGACTATTTTCAATGACAACCACAGATATGACAGTTTTTTACACATTTTGCTCTTCCTAAGATGCTGGTTTCTATAATATTTTTTTCCTGATGAGGACTTCAAATTTCAAAAAATCGATACTTTAATGTTATTTGAAATTCTTGAAAACAGAATTTTTCAGTGTTTAACCCAACTTTGGTCGGAATTTATTAAATTTTAACGATTCTAAGTTTTTATGATCTTTGAGTAGTGGAAATTCGAAAAAAATCTTTTTACTTTCAATTTATTCTATTTCTTATTGTAGTTGTAAAACGAAACTTTTATATTTGAAATTTTACCGAATCCGAATTTCAAAAGGTTTTTTTTTGTAACTTATCGACATGTTAATTATAAAAATCAAATTTTAGATTTTCTTCTCCAAATTTAACGTTTATTTCTAAGTATTTTTAAGAATGTTCTCTAAAATTTCAAATTCAAATATCTGCATATTTTTAAAATTTATGTTTAACAAACATATTAATGTTTGATATAGCGTATGAAAAATGTACAACCACTCTCTCTTTATCGCTAAAATATGTCAAAGACCATTGATAGCGTTGCTTATCAATAAATATCAGTTGTAATCAAAAGTTTTTTTGCCTCTTGTTATAACAGGGGAACTTTGAGAGTTGAATTTTAGGAACAAAACTAATGATTAGAAAATAAGTTATTAATAATTCTTGCATTTTGGGAATCTTTTGACGTTTTTGCAGTAATGGTTGAAAAAAAAAATTTGCAGATATGTATATCTGATATCAGATATATATCTTGCTTAATATCTGAGTATTTGAAAATAATTCGTCTTCAAATTTAATATACCAATGAAAATATTTTTTTAAGTTGCAAAATATTCCAAGTTCTAATCAAATAATACGTAAGTGAAAAATCATTGCTTGTAACACCAAAAATTCTGAATTTTTCTTTATGGCAATTTTATTAAATTTTAGTAGTTTCTCATAAGTTTTTTTTAAATTGAAAAATAAATCTTTGAGTTGTTTTGTCATTACTTAAAAGTTTCTTTCAAAATAAAACAAAGTTTAAATCTTAAATTAACTGTAATTCGGAAAAATTGGCGTAAAGAATTGAAAATTTTGTACTTGATGAAATATTTTAACTTGAAAAATTAGGATTTATTATTTTTTTTTTTATGTATTACTTTTATGTATTTTTTAAATTTTTCAAAGTGATGTTGTAAACTTTATATTTATAACAATAAATATCTTAGAAGTACTAATTTAGAGTCATGTAATCATCAACTTTAACTTATTTAACTGAAAATATGTGTATTTATCAATATCTTGATCTCGAACTTTTCCGATAGTAACGTTTGGATACAAATGGACAAGTTCATAAATTTCCGGAATGTGAGTATGATTTTTAAAACTCTGATTGTGGTGATCACTTTTTTAATTTTGTTTTTTTCGTTCTTGAATGAACGTTTGTTGCATTTCATAAAACATCTAAAAAAAAAAAATCAAATAAACCAGAACATTGACATCATTCCAGAAAATTTCGAAATCGGAAAAAGCAAGTTTTTCACGCAATATATTATTTTTAAATTGAATAATTGATAAAAAAAAGTGAAATTCATGCATACGCCTTACTTTAAATTTGTCATAGAAAATGTTTCTTTTTATATTGCAATGTAACTTTGGAGACATTGAATTACACTATAACGAAAGTAATTTTATACAATTTTTTTTACAATTGCCTAAATGAAGAAAAAATATATGCAATTCATTTATTTTTATTATACGATTTTTCAACTTTCATTAAACTTCTTTCAATCCTCTTTTATTGTTATACAGTTTTTTAAATAATAATGCAACTCGGATGTTAGTTGATTTTGAGTACTTTTATTATTCGAATTTTACAAAATCATTCTTGAAAAACATCAGAAACAGTAGAAGAACGAAAGGATCTGATATGACTTGCACTTATGTAAACAAATGGCATATATTTGTCTTCTTTATTCTTCTTGCGCATTGTTACGTTCTGTAAATCTACGTTCAATGATTGATCCACTTTCATAAGAATTCCGGTAAACTCGTTGCCTGAGTCGATCCTGATGGAAACTTTTTTTCCCAAATGATCGTTAAAGATTTTAATTGAGGTGGGATTAGGAATCACCATTTTATTTTTAAAGTTTGTTTTTCCTGTAAAAAGCGAGAATTCTAATCTAGTATTATAATCCCTTATCATGTAAACACATAAAATACAGAATTCGATTTGGAATCAAGGTCTAAATGGAATCTGAAGTTCTAAACGTTTGAAATTAAAATAATATGAATATTGTAGAAAAAAATTATATATTTTATTTATTTTAAGGGTATAAGTTTATGTCCGAAAATCGTAACGAAACTTTGTGTATGGAAAAAAAAATTTACAGTTGTTCATTGCTAAGTAAAGACTAAAATCTTCGATTATGTCGAAGATATACATATTGTTTCACGAAATCTCGTTTGATTATTTTAAAGTAAATGGTTTATCCTTTTACAACTCTTTATTAGAATTCAACAATATGTTTTTTATTAGTTCCAAAATCATAAATGTAGATCAAATCAAGAAAAAGATATTTGATAGTATTGTCTTATTTTTTTCAATATTTTTATAAAACAGTTTTACGTACCTTACGACGACTTGGAAGCTACTGTAGTGCGAGAGAGATACATAGAATAGAAAGTAAATGAGAGGAAGAAGGACGAAAAGAGAATGCCTTCCGAGTCGTCTTAAGCTCTTTTATCACTTTTCAAAGGTTTCTGTTTTTTTGGAAATATTTATATTTTCCCGAGACCATTAAATTTTTGTGTATTGATAAAACTAGTACTATTTAACAGAGTTAATTTTTTTTCGAAATTATTTGAATTCACATGTTACAGTTCAAAATTATTTAGAACTACTTATCCTTAAAATTTTACATACCTGTGACGTGGACTACAGAAAGAGCTCTCGCAGCACTAAAACTCGAAACTGAGGTGTCAAATCAAGTGTTTTATGATTTTAAGTGAACGAAATTTGTGCTTCTTCAGATGAAACTACGTTACAACTTATTTTAAAAAAATTTTTACGTTTAAAGAGTGTAGTTTTTCATCTTGTTTGCGCAGTGCTCTCTTTTGACCTCAAGTTATACACTGGGCACTAAAGTAAGATGGATAAGTCACGTGAAGTTTGAATTGGGCTGAACATTCATGGGGAGGGGAAAACTTAAAACTAGATTAGAGCAGGACAGTACACAAGTTTTTTATCTTCATCAAAAAGTGCCCGGCAACGACTGGAAAACGTGACTTTTGGAGTGGCTTATAATTTATTATGTGATATTTTCTGAGAAAAGGGACATAATGATCTTAAGACTCGGAAGCTACTGTAGTGCGAGAGAGATACATAGAATAGAAACTAAATGAGAGGAAAAAGGACGAAAAGAAAATGGCTTCCGAGACGTCTTAATCCCCAAAAAGGGGGATTCTAATCTAATGGGTAAAACGGTAAAAATCTTGGTCAGATAAGAGAATAATGAAAATACTCTAAATGAATTTGTATCTACACTATTTGAAAAAAATGTCACGAGAGTATTTGTTTTTTCGATTAGATAAACGAAAGTATCAAAATACAAAAAATGAATGAATTTTTTCTTCTTCAAGTTTCACTAATTGTAGAATTTTTTTCTTTTCCTAGCGTTTTTAGATGACAAGTGGTTATATTGATTTTTAAATTACTTTTCGTAAATTTAATACAATTATCAAAATCAAAGAGCGAAATATCTCAAATTGATAAAAAACTTTGTTATTGTTTTACTAAAAAATTGATGAATTTTGTTGAATAAACAGAATATAGAAGATTAACTTGATGAAAACAAAAGATCATCTTGAAACACGATAATGATTTTGATATTCTATGTAACCAAGATTAAGCTTGCCCTTGTGAGTATCTAAATTTTAAGCATTACACATTTTCAACGACACTGATAAACATGAACTTCAGTTTTCAGAGTAAACGATAATACTATTCTGAGGTTCTAAAAAATTGGATTTATTAGTATTTATCGATTTTCGACGATTGGGTACGGTAATGTCCAAAACATAATGTCCAAGTTATAATGTACAAATCACGATGTTCAATAGTACGTTATGTCCAATAAATTATATGATGTCCAAAAAATATTATAAAACCAAATTCTACCAATTTTGGGAAATATTGTTTACATATAACATATTCGAGATATGTTTATGAATAACATATTTACAATAGTATAAGCAAGAAACAAAAAAAAAGTACGTAAAATGCAAAAATCTACAAAAAATTTTTCAATCATGTAAAAAAAATTAAAACAAGGAAGAAACTTACAAATTGTAGTTCTTTGAAATTATCGTAATTTTTAACAATTTACGAAATTTATGGAAATTTCTTAAAACTCTCATTTTTGGTTGAAATTTTACAATTATATAGCATCTTTGTGCGAGGATCAATTTTTGATTTTAAAAAACTTGATAATGATATGAACATGAAATACCCAAAAATACCATTAAAAATCAATCAATTAATAACTTCTAGTTTAACCGAATGACAAAATTTTTTAACAAATACCTAACATTTCTTGAACGTTTTATTATGCTGTAAATTATTTTTAAAATTTCAAAAATTTTAGACTGTATCCGTATGATGAAACATTTTTTTATATTTGAAAATGTAGTATATTATACGGTTTCTGCAATTTTTCGGAATTCACATATTTTTCACGATGTACAAAGTTTATTAACATTTTCTCAAATTTAACAAATTATTCGAATTTTATAGAATTTACAATGATCTGGAGAATTATCCTAATGCTTTTTCATTTTCTTTATATTTTAACAATAATAATCGAAAAAAATTCATCAAAATTTCTGTAACTTAAAACAATTGGTTGTAATTTTTCAATACTTCCAAGTTTTTGAAAATTTTTAATAAAATAGCAAAATCATGCACTTTTCCAAAAAATATGATCATGATCACAATACACAAAATAATTTTGTATATTGAATTATTCATATAGTCTACTTATAAAATTATCGAATATTTATATAATTTTCAGTTTTTAATTTTTAAAAAATTTTGAAATCTTAAACATAATAAACACAATTCAAAGTTTTAAGTTAGAGTAAAATAATAAGAAAATTTGGACATTAAATTACATGAACATAAAAACCTTTGGTCATTACGGTTTGGATATTGTGGTGTTTTATCATTTTCGACTTTTTGTATTAATAGGTATTTAAGCAATATATTTACAATCCCAATATTTCTATGGTTGAGAAGTTATTGAAATTACTTGATTTTTTGGAATCCCTGGATTCTATAGATTCTCGAAGTTTTCGGGATTTGTAAAATTCTTGTGATTATTCAAATTTTCCGAACTTTTTAAAGATTCCCTAGATTTTTCGGGATTTCTCGGTTTTTCCGGGATTTCCTGACATTTTCAGAATTTCCCAAAGAACTCGTAATCTGTCCTGACCCGTGGAATTCTCAATCCCGCCCGGCGCACACCCCTAGAAATTATTTTTATTCAACTAGTGTGGAAAAGTCCACTTTTCCACACGCTCTGGTGATGGAAAAGTCGCATTTCCACACGTTGTTGAATAAAATATCGTCCTCAACTAGTGTGGAAAGTTTCTTCTAACTCATTTGATTACAACGCTCGCCTTCGGCTCGCGTTGCAACCCTCAGATTCGTTAGAAAACCTTTTTCACACTAGCTGAAGAATATACTATTTTTACAAAAACTGATCCAGTACTTCAGTTTCAATGCTGATCAAAATGTTATGTTAATAATTACAGAAGCGGATCGCCTTCGCACCCGAGCATGATGGGTGGCCCGATGGCAGTTCGCGGGCCTGGCCAAGGTCCACGTGGAACAGGAGTAGGTATACGAGGACCAATGGGACGCGGCGACTACGGTAAGTCCCCACAAGATTCATCAAAAAAGTCACCAATCAATCGTGTGAAATCAACCATAATTCAATTCAACATAACAAAGAGTCAATTCACTGTATTTTCCAACTTTTTAATTTAACAGCATAATTTGCAATCATTATCCTCGCATCATTAAAAAAAAAGCATTGATGTTTGAGCATTCTGGATTCTAACCTTTTTTTTGTTCATTCTTAGTTATCATGTTGTTTTTGTTTAACATAACTTTGTTTCCATTCTCATATGGGCACTATTTTTTTTTTCACGCAATTCATTTTAGATGCGCGAGTCCCAGATTTGATTAACACATTTTCTTTGGGCTGCGAGAGAGCCCAAACGTTCCCGCATGCTTTATGGGGATTTTTCGTTTTCCCCACTATCTCACTACATACCTTGGCTTACGCGCATGATAGGCAACTTTTGACTAGAGTGACCAAACCAAAATCGTTGGAGTGACGACAAGTCTCTCCTTTATTTATTATCCATTCCCAGTTTTCCCATGTCAAAGCTTTTTTGATACACGTCGAAAAATGGTCTTTTCGCTCATTGCCAGTTTTTTTACGTCTTTAACCAATCATCCACAGCCTTTGTGAACCATTGGGGCCAGTTAATCATGCTTATGAATGAAAAACAAAAAGTTTGTCTTTTCGTCGCATATTTAGAACGCGATGATTTCACCAAACATTTGTATCCACAAAAGAGAATAAAGCGAACGATTACTGAAAGGTTGTAGTGAGAAAGTGCTCACTTTTGTTTGATTTTGTATTTTATTATTTTTAGATTGATACTGAAACTGGTGGAAATAAGAGAGTTGGTTTTTAAGAGGTTAAATGTAAAATTTGTTTAGATTGCTTTGCAGAATATTGTTTTGTTTATTGAAGTCTAAAGTTTTGATTCAGGGGCGTAGGCAGAAAATATGTTTTTGTTCAGGATTTTCGAATTATCTAAATTTCGTAGTTGTTAACACTGTTAAAAATTTTCTTAAAATTCATACACTTTCTATTTGAAATGTATTAAAATGTACTTGATATTTCATAAGCAAGCTATTTGAAACGTACATTAGGTAAACATGTTTGAAAAATGTATAATTTAGAGACATCTACTTGAGTTTAATGCACTTCCCATAATTGATGTATTATAATGTACGTAAAATTTTATAAACTAGATATTTGAAACATGAATACATCTATTTAATTAACCTATAACCCAAGTGAAAATGTCACAATCTGACTCAAGTTAAAAAAATTGTCACAATATGACCCAAGTGCAGAAATATATCACAATCTGACCAAGCGCAAAGGACACTTTTTAGAAATTTTAGACACTTAATAGACAGACTTTTAGACATTTAAACACTATTTATACACTGTTTAACATTTTTAGACACTATACAGACAGTTTTAGACAGTTGGCCATTTTAAACTTTTTTAAAGACATTTAAGACACTTGCAGACAATTCCCTATTAACTTGAAAGCTTATATAAACCCTATAAAATCCTTGTAACAATTGATATTCTTTATTAGGCGACCCTATAAAATCCTTAGAAAAAAAAAATTTTTTTTTAATTTCGTGATCAATATATTATAAGGACACTTTATAAAATCCTTAAAATCCTTATAAGGATTTTATAAGGTCACTTTATAAAAAGTCTTTATAAGGATTTTATAAGGTTCCAAGTTAGTAGGGCTTTAGACACTCTTTAGATATTTCTAGACACTATTTAGATATTTGTAGATACTGTTTAGACATTCTTAAACAATATTCAGATAATTTTAGACCCTATTTAGACAATTTTGCATACTTTTTAGACATATTTAGACACTTGGGCATACATAAAACACATTTATTAAATTTTACCTCAAGACACCCACTTGATTTTTATACATTTTTCACACATAGCATTTGAAATTTGTCTTATATTTCATGCAACCAGTATCTAACAAAAAATCAATCTCAGTTACATGCATGGAATGAATGTAAAAGCAAATTTAATTCAAATACTTTTATACGATTCTAATGCATTCAATTCACAATTATGAATTAAATTTATGTCGCAGGTTTAATGTAAATATGTATTTATTTCATGTATAATTTCAAAGACACATGATGTATTAAATTTAAGACACCCGTGTATTGAAGTTATCTAAGCGTAAATATATTTTGTATATTTTTAATGCATTATTAATACAGAGTATGTGTAATAGGCGTTATAAAGTTTTTTTTTAATTAAATACAAAAATTTTTAACAGTGTAGTGTGAAATCAACTGTTTAAGATTTAAAATGTAACTTCAAAAATGTACAGTTGAAAAAATTGGAATCTAAGTTTGTTCATATTAGAAAAGTTATATTGAATTCCCAAGTTCGAATTTAGTCTTGAAATTTTAATGTGAATATTTGATTATTTTCACTTTTTTCTTTGAATAAACAATAATTTTATCGAAATTTCGAGAAAGTGTTTAAATTCTATCTACGACCCTGTTTTAAAGTAATTTGAAACAGTTTCAGTTTCATTCTCGAATTCCAGATTAATTTTACTTAATTTTATTGCATTTTGTTTAATCAGACGTCAAATGCCGAAATTCGATAACGGGTAATTTTTATTCTCTACAAAAAGCATACTTGTTACCTTACCACTGTCACGTCCCAACCCTTTTTCTGTTTTGTTTTTTGTATCAAAAATAGCGATTAATTTTTGCATGAGTATATATTGTTCCTTTTTTTTTTCTTTAGTTTGAACAACATTCCCTTTTTGTTACCTTATAGTTGTAATTGTTTGACGAGTGGTATTTAATTTTTTATCTTAATTTGATTTTACGTTTTCATTTTTTGGAGTGTGTGAAATATTGCGCATTAGATTTTACTTAAAAACACAAACGAAAAATAATCTGTTTTACAGCCCCCAAGGAAATAGGTAAGGCATAAATATTAATTGTCGAATGGGCCTTTTTTTGTTTGTTTGTTTGTTGTTTTTTTTTTTACAATTTCTAGGTAGCGATTCTATTTTACGTTGTTTATTTATATTTCCTTTTGTCAAATGTGTACAGTTTTTAGGGAAAAGGGGGGGGGGAACAAAAAATTAAAAAAAAAAACGTATACATTTGGCAAAACGTATGAAAAAGTGATGGTGGCAGGGTAATCGTTGCAAGGTTCTTCGACTTTTACTTTTTGCGATCAGAGTATTTGTTTTTATTTATTTATTTTTTTTTAATTTTTGAAGTACACAAAAGGTACCCGAGTATCTTTTCCCGGCATGCACGTTATTTAATTTCAAAAAAACAAAAAACAAAAAAACGAATTTTTGAATTAGAAACGTAACTGGGAATTTTTAATTCGCATCAAGTTGCCAATTGGATAATAGACAATAGAAGCTAAATTTGGGTCTATTTGTAATGTGTTTTTATAGATTATGACTATGACTATTACGGTTATGGGGATTATCGAGGTGGCTACAGTGATCCTTATTACGATGACTATTACCGATACGAAGATTACTTTTACGAATACGGGCCGCCTCAGCCACCTGCAAGAGGGAGAGGCAGGCAGCCTCAACCGGTGGGTCGCCTTTTTTAATGGTTTTCGAAACAAAAAGAACTCAAAGAAAAGAAGAAGCCGATTTTATATATCACGTTTTTTTGAATAATGTTTTTTTTTTTTTTTTTTTTTTTTTTTTTTTTTTTTTTTTTTTTTTTTTTTTTTTTTTTTTTTTTTTTTTTTTTTTTTTTTTTTTTTTTTTTTTTTTTTGTATTTATTTTTTTTTTTTTTTTTTTTTTTTTTTCGTATCATCGTCGTCCACACTCACAATGAGATTCCTTTCGATCCGATCATTATCCCTGCCCATAACTGTCGATTTTTTCCTCCCTTTTTTTCTATAAAGCGATTTTTTTTATTTTTTATCAGTTAAGAGATGAAATCAATTTGAACTATAATTTTTATATATTAATTATATATATTTTTGGGGTTTTTTCTTGATTGTAAAAAATATTATAAATTGCAAATATATTTTCGATAATTGAAGAAAAAAAGTTGAAAGAAATTATGATTGGGAGCCTCTGTAAGAAAAATCGCTTTTTAGTATCGTAAAAGTAAAATAAATTTTTAAAAATCACTTGTCGCGAGCCTGTGCGTGTTTGTTTATACATTTGTGCCAGCTTCACGTAATCCACTAATCGCGCAAGACAATCTCTTGTTTTCCCAAACTCTGACATTTGCTTCTTCGATTAATCCACATTCATTTGATCCCCATTCTCACGAGTGCACAATTTTTTTGCCAGTGCCTGATGATCCGTTGAAAGTGAATTACAAAAAAAGAAAAAAATTTGAAAATACATGTAAAGAAAGCTCGAATTTTGTTTGTATTTTTTTTTTTTTTTTTTTCTTTTTGTACATCTTACCGACTAACCCCGGCATTTGAAGTACTAACTTTTTCTCCTAACACGAACACATTGCCACTCTCAAATTGCTTGCATATCATATCTGAGCCATGGTAGACCCATTTTTTAGTGTCCAAAATTTTTCAGCCAATACACAGCCAAGCCGGGAAAAGCTAAAACAAAAAATATTTTTCGTGTAGCGAAAAAAGCGAACTAAGCACATGTCCCCGAGGGCAGGAAAAAGAACAGAGTAGCAAGGTCGCATTTTCCATTTCAGCAAGCGAACTTTGTGCGATAAAACCACGTTTTCCAGCCAACTTCGACGGCCAAAGTGGAGCGGATTTTGCAACGTCTCGTGGCTCGGATATGATTTTGTTTGTTTGTTTTTTTATTTATTTTTTTTTACATACTTTTTTCTGTGTCACGTTGCAGGGTTTTTTTCCCCTTCGCAATTAATGGAAGCTGAAACAACGACTGGCGTTTTTTGTGCATTTTTTTTGTTTATGTTTTTCTTTTTTTGGTAAATTTTGTCGATTTTGAAGCGATTAACTTTTTCTCTTGGCAGTTTTGTCCGATGGCTCTGGGACATTTTAATTCGGAATTTCTTTCAGGTTTTTTAACACGCCGAGGAGTATGTTACGTGGATGGCGAAAAATGAAAAATTGCGATCGTCGATCGCGATTTTTTTGTTGCGATAAACGATTTTTGCGCATGAGAAAAAGTTTTTCGCAAACTGTAGAGCGGCATTGGAAAATGACGGTCGATTATCATTTTTTTTTCCGTTTTTATTTGTGAAAATTGTTTTTGTTTTCAATGTGAGTCGCGTTTTTGTAGGTACGACGAATGAAATGCAATGAAAAACGTTGATATCCACATGTTTGGGCGTTGTCAGGCAAAATTGCAATTATTCGCGGTTCGGTGAACATTGTCTTCACAGCTTCGCTTGCTTTCGCGACGATTAAAACTTGTTCGCTTTTATTTTTTGTTGCTTATTATGGATTTTTTCGTTTGTTTGTTGACTAGGCAATATTTAGAAACGCTGAGCTGCTTCTTTTTTATTTTTATGTTTTTCACGTTTACCGCGATTGATATGTTTTTATTTTTGTTTTAGCTGGGCAGTGCATTAAGTTGTGTCGCTTAAAAAAAAAAAACGCCAATTTTCCCCGCCGATGCAAATATCGAAATCGCTTTTGTATTATACCAGATTGGATAATTTGCGCTAACTACACGCTGCTGTTTTTGCGAACGTTTCATTTAGTAAGACACCTTGGCTAACGCGAAACCAATGACTTCATTTCTGTTTTCTGCCGCGGTAACTTTTTTTTTTAATCATTTTTTTTTCTTCAACATCTCGCACTCTGTCGCTCTCTGTCTCTGTCACTCTCGTACATTCGCCTTCCCCCCACACCCACCCGCCAATTTCACTTCTTCACCACCTTCAAAAATATTTTTCAACAGGTTGGCTGTAAAATACACCGACCGTATCCCTTGTAAATTTTCCATGCATCATGGAGAGTCTCTCTCTCTCTCTTTTTTTTTAAATAATTGCCCAAGGTCCACAAAATCAACCATTCGAGCCTTGAGTAGTGTGGGACCTTCCAAAAGCGATCATTTTTTTAATGAACATGAAAGGCATTGAAAAATTGTCGTTGTTGGGATTTCGCAATATAAATGAATGTTATACAAATGTGTGAAAATTAAAAAAAAAAACAAAAAGGAAAGAGAAGATTGAGAAATTAAGGGAGAGAGAAATGAAAAAGAAAAAAATCCTGGGGATATAAAAAATGAAAGGTTGAGGAGCGAAAGCAAGTGGAAAACGAAAGAAAGAAAAAAAAAATGTGGAGGAGAGTGAGCAACAAATGGGGTAACAATTGGGTGTGTGTTGTTTGGTCAGGCTGGTCGTGGTCGTGGAGTAGTGGCGCGTGGCCGGGCCGGTGGCATGCAAGCCCGTGGGTCAGTCAGGGGGGGACGCAACCTCGCAACCTCAGGGGCACGTGGGGCCCAGCGGCCAACCGCTCGTGGGGGGGTCCGCGCCAAGGGAAGTTTACCAGGTGAGGATGGTCTGTATCTTCATCAACAATCGTCTTTTTGTAACCTCCCACTAATAATCCCTAGTTTTTTTGTTTTGTTTTGCGACAGTCTGTTTTTTTTTGTTTACAACTTTTATTTTTTACGATTAGCTGGAGATAATGAGTGTTTTTTTTTATACCTCAACCATCACCAGCGAGTTTTTCACCTCATGCACAGAAACGCGAAGATTTCACATTGTGTTGGGCAACGTGTAAAACGCCCGTACAGGTCACGTGATTACAGGTAATTTCTCCGAATCCGTTTCTCCGACGGACCAATTCTCCGATTCCATTTGTCCGAATGACCATAATTCCGAATATTTTTATTTCCGAATTGACCTTTCTTCCGAATCACGTTACGGAATGATTTTTTCACTAATTCATTCAGTTTGTACTTTCGGAGATTTGACCGTCGGAGAAATGGGTATAAACCTCGTCACGTGACCTGCGCAGGCGTTTTACGCATTGCCCAACACAACCTGCAATTTTTTCGTCGTTTTGTTGATGGTTTCGATATAAAAATGGCTATTTCGTACTAGTGGGGGAAGAGTGGATCACGTCTCACGCGCAAAAATGTGGCAAAAGCTTGCATTTAGTTGGGATCGGTAATATATCGGCTGCGTGTTGGAAAGGTTGATTTTGAAAGAGTAGGATGAAGATATTGACAGTCATGCGGAATTTGTGACTTTTGAAATGGATTGACAAAAAACTAAGGGTGATTTGTAATGTCAGATCTGACCAGATGCGTAGGCAGAAGAGGGGTTTAGGGGTTGGACGCAATATTAAGGTTTGAATGAAAATTATTATTGGTATAGGCCAAGATTGGAAAAAGTTGGGATTGTAGATTATTGAAATGTGAATCATAAGAAATAATGCATAGAAATATAAATAATGAAACTTACTGAAATAAAGAATAAATGTTTTTATGTAAGTTCTCAAAGTTAAACGTAGAATATGACAATTTGAAAAATGGTTTCAACTCAGTGATTAATTAGGAAAAATGAAAATCTAGGTAAATGCTGAAAATCTAAATAACGTTGAATAATTAACTCTAAATAACTATATAGCAATCTAAAAAATACTATAAAATACTTTAAAGTTTTATAAATACTAAAAAAATGCTAGAAATATTAAAAATCTTGCAATAGTCGAAAACTACGTACAGACCATTTTCTCAAAAACTTATAAAACTTGTATAATTCCTTATAAAATACCATAAAAATACTAAAAATTACTTGAAATCGTAAATACGAAAAAAAGTACTGAAAATCATAGAAATTTTTAGTCAATACTTTAGCATCAAGTTCTTGAAATGTATAGAACGATCCATAGAAATACTAAAAATTTGTAAAAATACCAGGAAACAAAATAACATTTTATGAATATTATGCAATAAGAAAATTCTAGAAATATATGAAATACGTAACATCTGTGTATTCATAATTTTTTTAAAAATGTATAAAAATATTAAGATTTTGGAACTTGGATTCCTAGAGCATCGAATTCTAGAAATCTATATAGCAATCTAAAATAATACTAGAAAATACTTGAAAGTTCTATAGATACTAAAAAAATGTAAGAAATATCAAAAAAACGTTAAATACTCAAAAACTACGTAGAGATTATTTTCTCAAAAATTTATAAAACTTGTATAATTCTATAACTATATAAAATACCATAGAAATACCAGAAATCGCTTGAGATCGTAAATACGAAAAAAAGTACTGAAAATTATAGAAATTTTTAGTCAATACTTTAGCATCAAATTCTTAAAACTTATAGAACGATTCATAAAAATATTATAAATCTGTAAAAGTACCAGGAAACACAAAAAAATTTTACGAATAAGCATATAATATGAAAATTATGAAAATCTACGAGATATTTAAAATCTGTGTAGTCATAATTTTTTCAAAAATATATAAAAATATTGAGATTTTGGAACTTCCATTAATCAATAATTATAGAAGAAAACCTTTTAAATTTTATAAATACTAAAAATATATGAAAAGTACCAAAAGTGATATAAAAAAATCTACACCTCAGTGATTTGAAAATCACTAAAATTGAATTTCAATTTTACCAGATCGTCGAAGATTAAAAATTATAAAACTCTGAAGTAATATATAGGTATATTTTTTCGAAAATATTTTCTGTCTATGCCCCTGGAACTGACGTTAGATTCGTCAGATTTTTTACTTAATTTCTGACGTTAGATAAAATTGTATTTTCAGTAAAAAAAACTTGTAGCCTAATACACTATGAGTTTATATTCGTTCTTTTTAATTAGGAATTGAAAGTTTGCAACATTTATGAATAAGTTGCAGTTATCAGAACAAATGTTTCATGTTAATATGCATAGAGAAATAATAATTTATTGAGGAATCAAATTTTTATTCAATTCCTAAAAAGGTTGACTAGAGTTTAAAAATTATAGTATGTAAAGAACAATCACCAAAAATTTGTTTAACATTTTTATACTTGAGAAATATTAAAGTTTTTTCTAACGAAAAATTCGCGTGTGATCTTGATTTGAAATTTTGATCTTGATCCTTAATATTTTTATATATTTTTTTCAAAATTTGATTTAGTAATTTATTATTAGTTTTTTCGATTGATTGTTGTTGTTTTTGAAAATATTTTAAAGTCAGGAAATAATAGTTTGGTAAAGAGTGAAAAATTATACAAATCTATTTTTTATGCAAGTTTTTTGTGTGAGCTGAGACGATCATTAACTTCGATCAATTAAAACGACAGAAATTAGAACTTAGATCAAAAAATAACGAATCAAATTATGTTGAAAAATTTCCATCTTTTCGAGTCGATCCAGATTTTAGAAAACAGACTGTCGCTATTAATTATCTGTGCGCTAATAAGTAAGTTAAATCCTACTTAATCCCCGAAGAAAAATCTTGGATGCCATTTTTAACAGCTAATTTTGCCTTTCGCCTCTTTTTTAATGAAGCTTGTACAAATTTATACATGTATGTACGTTACGAGCTGTAATCGCGATTAAAAATCGTGTATATTTTTTTGATGTAATTAAAAACGCGTCCTGGTTTACTTTCAAAAATTTTTGTTTTTTCGTTTTTCGACGTCAGCGTCACTCACCGTAAAACGTCTGGTTTTTCATCGATGGCTTTTTAGCATCGTTAATTGACAACGAGATGAGAACTCGAGCCTGGAACGCGCATACATTTTACGCTAAACGAGCTTGCGTCAAGTTGTTACTCCATTTTTTACGTCCCCGCCTTGGATTACAATCCTTTTTCGTCACATTATCCACTCTACATTTTCCAACTTTTATAAATGTGCGTAGAACTGCACTATGACGAACATATGCGAATGATATACGTTTTAGTTTGTTTTCTTATTCCATAGTTTTTTTTCCTTTGTTCATCTTTTTTTGTTGTTATCGTTTGTTTTTTTTTATTTTCTTGTTTTGATTCATTTTTGTTCGTTTCTACTTTTAATTGTGGCGCACTTTTGGCCGTTGATGGATAACGAGAGAGTAAAACGAACGGTTTTTATAGTGCCGCTTTACGTTTGCGAATTGTGGACTATGCGCAGTTTTTCCTCTTTATGATATATCACGAGGAAGCAAAAACTGAGAATTTTTTTTAGAATAAAGTTTAATCGAGCGTGTACAGTTAGATATATATATATATATATATATATATATATATATATATATATATATATATATATCGATATTTATGTGTCTGCACATACCATGGATCAATTTTTGATATATACGTAATAATATTATGATGATAAATTCGTGATGATTAATTGCTGTAAAATCTCATATCATTTGCATTGCAGTCTTCGATCCATCCTTCCCTTCAAGGCACTTGTGATCCACCAAACCGATTCTGATTGAACGTCCCAGGTTGGTTTTTCCGTCGTCGCGAGAATTAGAATTGTGTATTTTGTGTTCAAGAAAGAAAAGAAATGAATGAGAAAGAGAACGCGGGCAGTTGAAGTCTATGAAGATTGTTTTAAAACGTTGATTTTTTTTCTGCACTCGAGATAAGTGTAACGTTTGCGATTATTGTTTAATAAACAAATGTTAAACAAGGAGAGAAATAACGTCGGCGATGAAAAACGACCGTGTCCTTCCTTTTTTCCCTTCAGTCATTTTCCGATCCTGAGAAATCTTTGGCGAAATAAGGAGGTTGCCACTTGGATTGGAGAGTTTTTCCGAATTTCCCGGGGAGAGTTTCGGAGGTTGATTGAACTGTTTGACAATCACCACGTGAGTTTAATTGCATATGGTAACTTCGGGTCTCAACAAGTTTGAGGATTTTTTTTTACTGGTTGCGATTGTTTGCACTGAGAAAAAAATTTTCAGTTTCATTTGTTACAACTAAATTTTAGTTGGAATAGGCATCATCGAAAGTTTCAGTTGTGCTGATTGAAAAGTTGGCGCTGCTCAGTAAATGAAGTTTCTATTGAGGCCATTTTAAATTTTACTTATGACAACGGGAATTTTCGGTTCCCACAACTGAATTTTCAGTTCCCACAACTAAATTTTTCAGTAATGGCCGTGTGATAACTGAAAAATTCAGTTGCGCAATTTCTAATTTTTTTTTTTCAGTTAGAATAACCGAGTTTTTCAGTAGCAGCTATGGTACTAACGGAATTTTTCAGTTGGAACAAACGAAAATTTCCGTAAAGTGAACTTTCTCGTCTCCTAATTGAAAAAATGCAGTTAAAGCAACTGAATCGTTTTTTTTTTCTGTGTGATTTTAGTTGAAGAAAATTGGAGGGAAATTATTTTTCTTAGGAGTTTTTCGTGGAGGTGGGGGCTTACTTTTCCCAAACAAATTTTTTCGCAATTCCTTTTTTTTTCCAAATTTTCTTTTTCCCGAAATTTATTTCCAAAACCTTTTTTTCTCAAACGTTTTTTTCCAAACAGTTTCTTTCCAGAAATTGTTTTTTCTGAAAATTTTTCTAATAGATATTTATGCTACAAGGGAGAAAAAGGATGATTCCAACGAGTGCAAAGTTTGGGCACGAGCGAAGCGAGTGCGCGATTGCACGAGTTGGAATCA
>JAPYZL010204831.1:0-20725 GCA_030522825.1 Platygaster orseoliae | reverse complement strand
AGGGAAGAAAGTTGCCTGATCCGTGATTTATGAATGTTTCCCAGGGTTTTTGTTGATATTTCCCGCTGATTTCCGAGTACCCCAAAAAGGGGCTTTTGGTCCCGCATTCCATAGAAATAAAGTGGCCTTTTTTACGGATGCATGGGAAAAATATATTTGTATGTATAGTTGTAAAAAATTCAAATTTCAAAAACAAATTTATAGTTTTTTTATGAAAATAAACAAGTTGCAGTAAAATGTTCATCAATGAAATAGTTTATTGCTAATTTAATTTAATATTCTACTGGTAATTATATATTATGTTTCATTTTCTTTCATTATTTACAAATAAAAAATCGAAAAAACCTTAACCAAATTGTTCTTACTTTACTATGTTTAATTGTTTAACTATATTTCATTATTTTTACCAGTTCAATAACTTGATTTTTAACATTTGGTTAGAAATTTCTGAGAAAAATTCATCAGAAAAAAATATTTCCCAGAACTCTTGTAGAAGAAAATTTTTCGAACTCATAACAAATAATTTAAAATTCTGAAATGAATAATCATCAAAATCATCGATAGCTTCCTTTAGTCATGAATTTTCATCATTACTATATTTTGGAATTTTTCTGCAAGTTCTTCACTTTCTCAAACAAAACTTAGAGTACATACAAAGTCATTTTTTTTTAATCTTTTCGAGTTGCACACGTGGAACTGACGTACGATTCTCGCATGGCGAAGAATGGTAATAATGGTCCGATTTCAATCAGTTTATGAGCAAAAGGCACGACTTGTCCTGGAATCAGTCAGTACGTGGGTGCCCACGTGGGCAGGTGATGCTTTGATATCATTACTACATTATTAAGACATACGTCCGCCGAAAGTTATCACGCTCCAAAAGAAAAAGTTAGCCGTAGATTCCTAATCAGTCATTAAAAGTTTGCTCATATTTCTCGATTTACGTGATTGATTTGACATGTGAAATGACTCTCAACTATTTATTGCGACGATAATTCTTACGTGCAAGGAATATGGAAAAATCAATCTTATTTCTGAATTGAACATCAGGAAACAAAAGTCCTACTTCCGAAAATTTTCTTGTTTTTTTCTCGAGGATTTTATTTTAGAATGAAATGTTTATTTTTCACGTGAAAAATTGCAAGGAAATTCGTAATCAAAAATTTTGAAATCCGTGAGTATTAATTGTATGGTTTTTATATTTTAATAAAAGTGAACTTCAATTTGTCAATTTATCATTTTGATAGAATTGGTTTTCTAGGATTTAAATTTAATTGGACTCGTAAATGATTAAATTGACGTGTTTTTTTATAAATTATAAAACCAAATTTTGTAGTCTGATGTGTCAATTATTAGTCAAAAAATGTTCCGAATTTTCATTTTACGGAGTGTTATTTTATTAGAAAACAAAATTTGGTATAATCATATACCACGAACAAAAAATCTTAAAATAACTTGAATCGAAAATTTATTCTGTTTTATTCGATTTTGAAGTCAAATCTTGCAGACTCGATGAAAAAATTATACGCATATTTTTCTGCTGAATGTTACTTTTAACCTTTTGCAATTTCATTTTAGAAATAAAAAGGTCTGTGGTTTTTAGTTGTGGTGTATTCAAAAAAAGTCGATGCTTAAAGTCCATTACATTTTTTATAATAATAATAATAATAAGAAGAATAACTGATTGCGAAAAAAAAAGAATGCCGAGCGTCGCGAAGTGCAAACGGCCGTTAATGACCGTTAAAAAAAATGGCGGCGCCTCGCCCTCTCCCTTCCGCCCTGCTCACCCGATTGGCAGGAAACGCACCGTGATTGGCATTTTCTGTAAATCACGGTGGGGGATACCAAAAAATCTTCTATCACTGTCTAACTCGAATTTTATTCAATTGTTAAGTCAAATCTTGCAGACTCGATGAAAAAATTATACGCATATTTTTCTGTCGAATGTTACTTAACCTTTTGCAATTTCATTTTAGAAATAAAAAAAGTCTGTGGTTTGTATGTATCGATAGTTGTTGTATATTCAAAAATGAATAAAGCTTCTTGTCCATCACATTTTCAATAATAATAATAATAATAAGAATAACTGATTGCGAAAAAATATGGATGCCGAGCTTTACGAAGTGCAAACGACCGTTAAAAAACATGGCGGCGCCTCACCCTTTCCCCCCTTTCCCTTCCGCCCCGCGGCGTAAAATTTCCCGCCAATCACGATGGGGGACGCCAAAAACTCTTTTATTACTGTCTATCACAAATTTTATTTAATTTTGAAGTCAAATCATGCAGTCTCGATGAAAAAATTATACGCATATTTTTCTGTTGAATGTTTCTTAAGCTTTTGCAATTTCATTTTAGAAATAAAAAAAGTCTGTGGTTTTATCTGTCGATAGTTGTTGTGTATTCAAAAATGAATGAAGCTTCAAGTCTATTGAATTTTCAATAACAATAATAACAATAATATCTATGTAGTTTCGCAACTACATAGTTGCGAAAAAATACGAATGCCGAGCTTCACGAAGTGCAAACGACCGTTAATGACCATTCAAAAAAATGGCGGCGCCTCACCCCTTCCGCCCCGCAGCGTAAAATTTCCCACCAATCACGACGGGGGGCGCTAAAAAATCTTCTGTCATTGTCTATCACGAGTAAAAACATGCACCAAATGTTTGCACTGACCTTTTTTGTTGCGTCGAAGCTCCTTGATTGTCCTTGATCGCTGTTGTCGAAGTGGTCGAAATATAATTCGTAAGTCTTTTTCGATTCGTAGTTTTAATCTAATATTTCAGTGCATCTAATTAAGTTGCACTTCACAAAATTAAACACTTTTCTTCCGAAACAAACAAACACTTCTTCCGACGCTATCGTGGTTGCGAAAAAAAAAACCACGTAATCTTGCTGCTTGCGTTCGCATCCTTTTGCCCGCCAACGCGAAATTTCGCACGATTTCGCTGTAATAATTGTGGTTCAACATTTCACTATTTCAAAAAATTCCGCGTCAAAACTCGAAAATGCCTGCCTGCGTGCCTCATTTTGTCAAGCGAGAAAGCGAACGAAAAAAAGGATTTTCGGAGTGAGGCACACGCGTATAAATGTAGATAAACACTGAACAGTTTTAATTTGCATTGCGATTGCAAATTAAAGTGCATTGCACTTACGATTTTGATTGAAATCGCATTAAATTTTGTGTAATCGAATTTTTAAGGGATACATTACTAGCAGAAACAATTATGTAAAGAATTATGTGATAAACACCTATGCTAGATTTAATTTCGAGATTTTCGTCCAAATATTTAAATTTTTCGCTACTGATCGTCATCATAAAAACTGTATATGAAATAGAATTCTTATAAAAAATTCCGTTTTTTTATAAAAAATAAAATTTCTGAAAAGAATTTTTCGATACATTTTTTTCATTAAATGTTAGTTTAATTTTATTTTTTTTAATTTAAAATTTGGTTACTAAAAAAAATTATTGATATTTTAGTTAATAAATTAAAGTTTTGGGATCTAAGCCCCTCCTGAAATTATGTTGAAATTGATTATTATTTCATAATTAGATAAAGTACTTAATAAAGTTTAATACTTTAACAACTGTGGCATTTTTTCCAATCACATTTGATAAAAATACGAGTTATATGAACTTTCATGCAATGTTCACACAAAGTTCATACAAAATTCATACTATTATATGAAGCTTTGCTGGGTTTTATTTTTTTAGTGTTCATAAAATATTGTATCGTTTTCTCGTAATTTTAGAATAGGTATTTGTTCAGATTTTTCAGAAAGCAATTTTCATATAGAAATTTTCTCACTTTTAGTATTTCTTTAGAGTTTGTGTAAAGTTCGAAAGATTTTAGTGTATTTCTATAATGCCTATCTAGGTTTCTAGAATTCAATGCTCCAGGGCTCAAAGTTTTTTAGAGTTTTAGAATTTTGGTAAATTATAATTTTTTTTATCAATCCTTGGATTGTGACAATTTTTCTAATTTTTATTTTCTATGTTATTCTAGCCAAACATTGATAATTAGAATTTCGTTGAAGAAAAATTCTCCTGAAATAAGAATTATTGTTATTTTTGAGTCAGAAAAATATTGTTCAATGACTCTTTAATATATGTGAATAATTATTAGCGATTCTTGAAAAACATACATTTCGCAAGTGTGACGTAACGTTTGAGGGGAGGGGAGAGGGGGATCTAAATGTTTGTGACCAAGTGTGACATAAGGAGAGGGAGGAGTTAAAAATAGCTCTAAAGTGCGTGACGGCTCTTAAATTAATGACCATTATTATAAAAATGTTTAATTTTATAAGTAATAATAAATTTATGTCTTTTTTTAAATCCATTTTTTATGACAAGCACGGCTGATTTTATCAAACTTTCTTTACGCTATTTTTAATGCGCGAATTTAGAATTATTCAATTTAAAAATCACTGAGAATAGAATCAAATTACCCACGATATTGTTAAACCATATTTTTTCACGTCATTTATCTGTTTGATTCATTTTCTTCGATTCAAAAATTGACTCTATATTTCAGTGAATTTTTTCATTTTTTAATATGTCCCATGGAACATTTTCCATGATTCAAAGTCGAGCAAACTGCTTGTCTCATTTTTTACATCTTTTTTTCATGACAAGCCGGGCTGATTTTATCTCTTTTCCTTTTCTTCCGTCGCACCTCATTTTGCAGTTCTAATTTTACTTGTAAAATGAACTCAAAAGAGATTGACAATGATGCGTGAATATCCGAGTGTCAAAGTATAAAAAAAAGGTCGGATGAGTTCGATGAAGGCTTCAGAACTTTTTGTCAAACACCACCCCTAGCAATGAAGTGAAATGAATTATTTAAAATACATGAGATAGCTTCATTCTCAGTCGCTTTGAATTTTTCCTGCATTACATTTTGGAAGAATAGAGGCAATGACAAGATACTGAAAAAACCGTTTTTATTGAAATTCCCAAGTTCAAACAGTTCTCCTATATATTGATCATATAACTGAAAATTCTTTTTCATCACAGTCTTATAATTTATTAAACTATATTTTTGAAAGTATACAACAAAATAAATAGTCAGGAAACTAAATCTCGAATAATTACAATCTTCAAAAATATTGATCCATTAAAATATATGTCTGACATTTCGATTTATATGGCTGTGACATCCATAATACTTATTCCGGGTACAGATTAACCAGTTAAGCTATATCTGACCGAAAACTTGACGATAGGGATGTTCGATACCGCATTGTGTCCTTTTCTCGCTTATTAAAGCTGTCGTTTAGCGAGAGAGAGAAGCCAATGGTATCGAGCATCCCTACTTGACGAATTCCCTAAAAAAATTAACGTTTCTTTCCAATACAAAGACGCAGCATTACTTATGAAATCTAGTAAATGTTTATAAAAACGTTATTCTCTGAACAGGCGACTCACTAAACACCATCCGAAACCGAAACAGTCCGCCCTAATTAATGCCAGAAAAACAACTCATCGAACAACTCAACAAAGACCATGGCTGACTTCCAGGATTACGAAAACTGCACAAACGACTATTGCGTGTCGGAGGAGGATTACATAGATCTGATGTTTGACCATATAATGCCGACAAGCGCCGAGTGCATTTTGATCGCGATGCACACCATCGTGTTTACAGTCGGCCTGGTCGGGAACATTCTGGTCTGCTTGGCAGTCCACCGAAATCATTCCATGAGGACCGTTACCAATTATTTCATCGTCAACTTGGCAATCGCGGACCTTCTTGTGATAATCATTTGCCTGCCGCCGACAGTTGTTTGGGACGTCACGGAAACTTGGTTCCTTGGACTCGAGCTGTGCAAGATCGTTCCTTACTTGCAGGTAAGTTGTTCAACTTTCTTTCGTCTCCGAGTTTCGAGATTTTAGTCTGTAGAAAATGCACCTTACCTGAACCATTATTGATTAAAGGATTGCGGAAAATTGTGTTCCTATCATTGAGCATTCTGATTGTTCCATGATGATGCAAAATATGATATATCGATTATATTGGACTTCTAAAATGGTCATTCACAGTCAATTGACATTCAATTGACAAGGGAAAAGACATTGAGAGAAATAAGTTTTTATTGAAAATTAAAAACAGTTTGCAAATATGACCTATCATCGAGCCATGAGTTTGATCATTGATGTATCAATAATGGGCTGTTAAGAAAATTATTCCCATCATTTTGGCCAACAAGAGGCCATCATTGATCGTTCATAATGGTTCCCACGTGAATGATGCAGTCCATGATGGTGCAAAACTGGGACCGCAAATATGACCAATCATTGAGCCATGAGTTTGATCATTGATGGATCAATAATAGGCTGTTAAAAAAATTATAACCATCATTTTCCCCAGTAGAGTAGACGATTGTACGTGTTATTAAAAAATTGTTCTTTTTGAGCGTAGGATATCACAGCAGCTAATTTTAAATTGCTGGATCTATGTTTTGTAGCTTCGAATTCATCGGAAGCAGCTGGTACTGTATTTTTTCATGGCTATGATTTTACGCCGCGTATATGCACACATTGGCTTTACCGAATGATGGCTCCATAAAATAGCTTTTTACATCATGCTAACATGAAAATTGGCAATTGGACATGACGTTTTGGACATTTCGGATTTCCTGATGTAAATATATGTATTTAATAGAACAGGCACGTAGGCAGAAGGGGGTTTTAGGAGTGCAAACCCCTCCTGAAATTCGAACATTATTTCTGTAAAGACAGAAAAGAATTATGACAATAAATAATAAAAAAACTAATTTAAAAATAATGCATTGAATTAACAATAATAAATTGAAAAAATAAATAAAATAATAACAAAATTTACTTATTGATTTAGGATTTTCAATTTCCCTAACTCAAAAACAATAATCATCATAGTATTAGAATTATTTTGTTTTAAACATAATTATAATCATAAATGTTTACATAAAGTAAATTCAAGAAATTGTTGATTCCACCCCGTGATTAATCGAGAAAAACTAGAATCCAAGGAAATGCTTAAAATCTAAAAAACTTTAAAACCTGGAGCATCGAACTTTAGAGATCTAGACAGAAATTCATGGATTTTAAGATTTTCAATTGGAGATCAAAGTTGATTGAAATTTCGCAAATTAAAGTCATTTGCTTGAAAGGTTTTCATTTTTTCAATTTATATAAAGTTAGTTTTCCAATTATAAATACCATTGGGAAAGTGAAAAATAATGAGCATTGCAAAACATACTTTATTTTGCATATTGATAAAATCATAAGTTACTCGAATTTTATGTACAGTGGAATCGCGCATTCCAAACACATTATTTACGTGAATGTTAATACTCCGAATTTAAGCTTTGTTTTTATTCGCTTATGTTCTGAAGATATATTGTTTTCTTATTAATTTAATCAAAGAATGTCTTCTGACAGAAAGATATCAATAAAAAGAAAAATTCAGAGATTACAAACTTATTTAACGAATAAATAAACAACGATTTCTATGTATATGAATAATGCTGACCCTTACTTGGAATGTTTGAAAATTCTTGATCCTCTGATTTCTTCTGAAAAATCTGAAATGAATGAAAAAAAAACAGTCTCGACAATTTTATTGGAAAATCCCAAGAGTTTGTTAAATTTCTTTCAAGAATACTTTTCTCTGATTAGTAACCTTATTGTTTGTATTTTTTTTATCAAAAATTTAGTACTTAGTATTTTTTTTATTGTAAAGAGAATATTTTTTTAATTTAATTTTTTGACTTACATTGTAATTTTCCAGTTCATTGACGAACTCTCAATGAAATTCAATCGATCATTGTGACTTGATATAGATTTCACCGAGAGAAAAAGAATTACTGGACCAACAATTTTGCCCAGGTTTTCTCGCTCAGGCATCTGAGTCCCTCTAGTTTTGTCTCAAAACAAAACTATCTTGCCCACGCACAGACTGTTCGTATAGCTGACAGAAATAATGAAACGAAAAATAAAGGAGTGTCTTTTCTTTCAATACCCAGATAAAAAAAACATTCAAAATTGAAGGGCTTTATGTACAAAAGGTTGAGTTAATTTTTGTCCATTGCGAAGATTTTATCGTCGGAGTTTGCTAATTTGATATGCATAAAAATTATACTCGAATTCAGGTGTGATAATGAACTTTTTTCTAGGTGGAAAACGTATTGATTTTATTAATTTGCTATTTGGAAGCATAATATTTTATAAATTCTGAGGACGTTGAAAATTCTCAAATAGAATTTTTGACCTACACTTTAAATCGCGAAAAAATTCCTGTTTCAACTTTTTCTACGGTTCATTCTGAAAATCTGAACATAAAATTTTTTGAAAGCTGACTTTTCAAATTTATTATAACTTCAGTTTCAAAAAATGACATAAAGAATTTTTTCTCGAATATCCTCATTTTGCACGTAATTGTTTATTAAAAAGCAATAACACGTTTTTGTAAAAATAAATCAAGTCGAGCGATAACAAAAGCTTGTAAATTTTATTTGCAACTGCCGACACAAGCTTTAATTTTTGACTGCCTGTAAAAAATGTATTTTGCATGAAAGCAATACCTCGTTTTGCAACTCCGAGGAAATTGTTACTTCGCAGTTGTAAAGTTTCTTTTCTTAGAAAATGACGTACTAAAAGAAAGTTTTAACAAGATTGTTCACTCAGATAACAAATTTATTTTTAAATCGTTTCAGAAAACTTTTTTGACTGTGGTTTTGAAGATTTTGTACATTCATACTATTAAAAGTATTCTTAAATGTCAATCGAGCCAAAATTTTTCGTGCATTGAACATTTTGGAATTGTTATTCCTTGTAGTTTGAACAGAAATTACATAGTTGTTCAAGTATTTGAACAACGATAATTTGTGCAGTAGTTTTTTCGCATAAAATTATTATTTAAAATATTGTCATGAAGATTAGGTTGCGTAGGAAAAAATACATGCAACTTTTGAGTGTGCATTTCGGTAGGAGACCACAATGTTCAAAGATTTTTATATACATCTAATATAATGTCCAAATTTTTTTATTATTTAAGTCTAACTCAAATTTTTGAATAGTTTGTATTATGTTCAAAATTTTGAAATTTTGGAAAAATTGAAAAACTGTAAAAATTTTCTGAATAGTCGATAATTTTATAAGTAATTCGAAGAATTACAGAGATTTTTCATAAGTTTTGTATATTGTGATCATTATCATATTTTTTGGAAAAGTGTATGGTTTATTTTAATTTTTAAAAAAAATTTCAAAAACTTTGAAGTATAAACAAAATTACGAAAAATTCTTAAACACAAATTTTAATGAACTTTTTTCGATTATTATTGTTATAATATAAAGAAAATGAAAAAGTATTGGGATAATTCTCCAGATTGTCGTAAATTTGATATCCGAATTTTCTTATTATTTTAGTCTAACTTAAATCTTTGAGTAGTTTGTATTATGTTCAAAATTTCACAATTTTGGAAAAATTGAAAAACTGTGAAAATTTTTTAAACAGCGATAGTCAATAGTTTTATAAGTAATTCGAAGAATTACAGAGATTGTTTATAAGTTTTGTATATTGTGATTATTATCATACTTTTTGGAAAAGGGTATGGTTTTTTTTAATTTTATGAAAAATTTCAAAAACTTCGAAGTATCAAAAAATTATGAAAAGTTATTAAACACAAATTTTAATGAACTTTTTTCGATTACTATTGTTAAAATATAAAGAAAATGAAAAAGCATTCGGATAATTCTCCAGATTGTCATGAATTCTACGAAATTCGAATAATTTGTTGAATTTCAGATATTGTTAATAAATTTTATACATCGTGAAAAATTTTTTAATTCCGAAAAATTACAGAAACCGTGTAATAAACTACATTTTTAAAAATCAAAAAATGTTTCATCATACGGATACAGTCAAAAATTTTTGAAAATTTAAAAATAATCTAGAATATAATATATTTTCGAGCAATGTTATTTTTTAAAAATTTTAAATTAAAAAACTGAAAATTATTAATTTATTGATTTTTGTGTGGTATTTTTTGATATTTATTTTCATATAATTACAGAGTTTTTTGAAATCAAAAATTAATCCTCGCACAAAGATGTTACATAATTGTATAATATTCCACTAAAATTTGGAGTTTCAGAAAATTTTGTTAATTGTTAAGAATTACGAAAATCTTTAAGAACTGCAATGTGTAAGTTTTTGACGTAGAACTACGTCTTTCTCCGCGGTCTTGGTATAGTAGGGGGGTAAAAAGGGAGCTACATACAACGAAAAAGTGCAACGCTGGTGGTTAGGTTAGGTTGGGTTGGGTTGGGTATATTAGGGGGGTAAAAGGGAGCTACATGCAACGAAAAAGTGCAACGCTGGTGGTTAGGTTAGGTTAGGTTAGGTTAGGTTGTGACTTGGAATGAGAAAAGGGACCTATGGTGAGGATATGTGACTTGGAATGAGAAAACGGACCTATGGTTATCATATGTGACTTGGAATGAGAAAATTGACCTTAGTCCCTTTATTTGTATTGAAATAAATACGGAAGAAATATACATTTTTTTAGAAATATTTTTAGTTTCTTTAAACGAAAGTTGATAATATCATAATCATATTTTAGAGTTAGTTGAAGGAAACTAAATTAAGTTTGTTGGAAATAGTTTTTAAGATGAAAATGTTCGACGTAGTTCTACGTAACGGCACAGAATATCTGTGCCTCGTCTAAGTTTTTTTCTTTGTTTTAATTTTTTTTAGGTACATTAATTAAAAAAATGTCATACCATAATCAAACGGTCTATAAAGATTATTTTTTCCTGACATTCTTTCTTACAGAACTTTCACATAAAACTATGAAATTTTTATGAAAGTTCAATCAACTCTTAATTTCATGTAACGTGAATAACTTATTTAAGAAAAACGCTCTTTTTTATCAATATCTGATTCAATTTGTATTGTCTAATTAATGTTTTCACGTTATTTATTTCACGTACATCATGTCATAAATAATACTCTTAAAAATAATATTACAAAATAAGTAAATGCAAAAATTAATATTATTAATAGTTATTAATATTTATATGAACAATATGATTAATTATTCAAATAACTTATTATAAAATATGTTAAAAATAATATTAAAAAATGATGAAGTTAATCAAATATCAACGAAAAAATCAGTTATGATTTTTTTCTGAACTTACTCATATTAGATAAAACTATAAATTGTTTAAGTTTCCTTAGAATTTTCTTAGTTTTCTCTGACATCGACTTTGCTACAGGGCCATAAGCAAATAAATAAATATCGATATTATTATCGATGAAAGATGGTTGGGCGCTTTTACAAAACAATACTTCACTTTGTGAAGTATCTACTTGCACCTTTCAAATAACGAATCCTTTGTTTCTGCGCATATCTCTTTGATGTAAATTATAATAACGAAGTTTAAGGACGCCGTGAACATTGCTGTTTCAATCACCGTTAGGTATGGCTTTTGTCGTCGAAGCCCATCATTTTCTGGTGCAAGGTAACGAAACTCGTTATCTCGCTTTCAAAATAATTTCTTGATACTATAAATTTGCAGTTTATAATTAACGATGTAAATATAATGATGTGATGTTACAAATAATTCGTGACGTGATGAAATAGCGTGAATTTTAATGTGAAATTATTAATAATTTGCTTTCCATGATTTTGAGATTTTCGAATACAAGTTCTGTAAAAGGTTATTTTGAATGTCAAAGCGTATGTGAAATGTGAAAAGAATTTACAATCAGAATTGAAAAATTCAAAAATGAAAAAACTGTTTAATATATCTTTAGATAAATATTTATTTAATTTTTGTTATTTATAATATAATTTTAATTTCAAGTACACTGACATTTGAATCGTCAAATATTTTAATCGTCATTTCTATTTTTTATGAAGCAATAAACGTAAAATCACCCTGGAAGAACGCTGGAAATTTGCGTTTTACGACTATTATGGAACATACAGTTGGAGCTGCGATACTATTTTGCTATCCTTTTTCCGTGTGTCCTGCATGTAAGCTTTCATGAATAAGAGGGTAGATCTAAAAATATCAAAGTTTCTTCTAAATTATGCGTACGTTACGGCATTTTTCGGGTGTCTCTATGACCCCAATATGTTAATCTTCAGAATCTTTTGTTTTTCATCAGATTACATTTTTTGAACGGTTCTTTCAACTACATTTAAGTACTTTCCAGTCTGACCCCTGTTACAAAATATTTGGATAAACGTTTTTTTTTGGTTGATAAAGGTATGAAAAAATTCAACTGTGAGAAAACTCTAAAATTTTTTCTTTGAAATTACTTTAAACTGAATTTAACTAAACCTGATGAACGTTGCAGTAATAAACATTTCTTGAAAAATTGGTGGAAAGTTAATTTTACCCGGAGCGATACGTAAATTCAACAGTTACTTTAGATTTTTTAACTTTAAGGTAACTAATGTAAATTTGTATAATTATAACTGATTTTTTAATGAAATATTCCATTGATTGAATAGTCATGAATATGCTTTTAAATTTTTATGTCGATTGGTAACCTTGGAAATTTTTATTTAACTTTTTTTTCTAGTATGTTTTTTAAAATTTTTGATTGCTGAAATTGTTTAAAATGATTTGTATGCACCATTAAAAAACTTGTCATTGATAAATTCTGCTGGTTGATATGTTATTGGAATACTTCTCTGATTGACTAATTATTGATAAATTCTACTGATTCACTTGTCGATCGTATTCCACTGAATCAATTCAAATAATAATCGCTATGCATCACTAATGATATGCTTACAATTTATTTATTCTACTGATTGACTTTTTTTGGCGAGTTCTACTGATAAACTTGTCATTTTAATTTTACTGAGATACTAGAAGTTATTGATATGCATCAATGATAGAGTTATTATTCCATTCTGCTGTTTTTAAATTATTGATGATTTTTTTTATCTACTCGTCATTGTCATCTTACTGAGTTATTAAAAAGTACATCACTGATGGAATAATTATTGATAAATTATACTGATTCACTTGTCAATCATATTCCTCTGAATCAATACAAATAATAATTGCTATACATCAGTGATGACAGGCTTACAATTTATTTATTTTACTGATTGACTTATTAAATGAGTTCTACTGGTAAAATTGTCGTTTTAAATTTACTGAACTACTAGAAATTGTTGGTGTGCATCACTAATAGAGTTTTCATTGTTCGATTCCACTGATTCGTTAATTATTGAAGATTTTTTTAATCTTGTTATCATTGAAATCTTTCTGAGTTATTAAAAAATACATCACTGATGGACTAATTATTGATGAATTCTACTGATTCACTTGTTAATCATATTCCACTGAATTCATATAAATAATAATTGCTGTACATCAGTGATGACATGCTTACAATTTAATTATTCTACTGACTGACTTTTTTTTAGCGAGTTCTACTGGTAAACTTGCCATTTTAATTCTACTGAGATACTAGAAGTTACTGATATGCATCAATGATAGAGTTATCATTATTCCATTCTGTTAATTTTTAAATTATTGTAGATTTTTTCATATTTACTCGTCAGTGTCATTCTAATCAGTCATTGAAAAATACATCATTAATGGAGTAATTATTGATGAATTTTAATGATTTACTGGTACATCATTTTCTTCTGAATCAATACAAATTATCGATGTGCTTCACTTACGATAGGCTCACAATTTATATATTTTACTGACTGACTTTTTTTGACGAGTTCTACTGATAAACTTTTCATTTTGAGTCTACTGAGATACTAGATATTATTGATATGCATCAGTAATAGTTTTCATTGTTCGATTCTACTGATAAATTTATTATTGAAGATTTTTTTAATCTTCTTATCATTATCATCTTACTGAGTTATTAAAAAATACATCACTGATTGACTAATTATTCATAAATTCTACTGATTTGCTTGTCAATTATATTTCACTGAATCAATCCAAATAATAATTGCTATGTGTCACTGATGACAAGTTTACAATTTATTTATTTTACTGATTGACTTTTTTGGTGAGTTCTACTGATCAAATTGTCAGTTTAAATCTACTGAGACACTAGAAATTATTGATATGCATCAGTGATGAAATTATCATTGTTCATTTCTACTGATAAGTTGATAATTATTAAAGATTTTTTAAATCTACTTGTCATTGTTATCTTACTGATTTATTAAAAAATACATCACTGGCGGACTAATTATTGATAAATTCTAATGATACGTCATTTTCTACTGAATCAATACAAATTATTGACGTGCATCACTAACCATGGGCTCACTATTTATTTATTCTACTGATTGACTTTTTTGACGAGTTCTACTGATAAACTTGTCATTATAAATCTTGATTATTGAAATGATTAATTATTGAAAAATTATTATAAATCTTGATTATTAAAGAATTTTTCAATTTAATCGTCATTGTCATCTTACTGAGTTGTTAGAAAATACATCACTGAAGGACTAATTATTGATAAATTCTACTGATTCACGTCAATTATATTTCACTGAATCAATACAAATAATAATTGCTATACATCAGTGATGACAGGCTTACAATTTAATTATTCTACTGATTGACTTTTTTTAACGAGTTCTACTAATCAACTTGTCAGTTCAAATCTACAGAGATAAATCATTGATACGCATCAGTAATAAAGTTTTCATTGTTCGACTCTACTGATAAGTTAATTATTATAGATTTTTTTAATCTACTGGTCATTATCATCTCAATGAGTTATTAAAAAATACATCACTGATGGATTAATTATTGATAAATTTCACTGATTCACTTGTCAATCATATTCCACTGAATCAGTACAAATAATAATTGCTATACATCACTGATGACATGCTTAGAATTGATTTATTCTATTGATTGACTTTTTTTGACGAGCCATTTTTCACTGATTCAACCTAAGAGAGTGAAAAATTATGTAAAATGGACCGTCGCAAAATCAATATCGTTTGATTTCAGAACGTGAGTGTGAGTGTAAGCATCCTTACTTTGACGTTCATTTCCATTGACCGTTGGGGTGCCGTGGTTCGTCCCTTGAAATTTAGATCCACAACTGGAAGAGCTAAAACGGCCATAATTATCATTTGGTTGGCGTCGCTCGGTTTCGGTAACTATTATGCAAATATTGCGCAAACCTATGCACTTATAAATAAATCGATTTGACTTGCTGTCTCATTCAAGCAAAAATTTTCTTTTTCAAAGTCGTTATTTGGTGCAAATTAGTTTTGCAAGTATTATTTAATGCAGTTATGATATTTTCAGTTAATACTTTTTGTGTGAAAAATTATTGTAATTTGTAACATCAAGTTCATGAGAAGTATATTTTCTCAAAATCCCGAAATATTTCAGTTATTTAAAGTATTCACCAATTACAAGTCTGGTTTTTAAAAGTTCATGACTTTTTGAAACGTTACCCAGAATAAAAGGAAATTAACAATAAACTCCGAATTTCAAGAATGTTTACAAGATTAACGCGAGCTCTAATTATACGTGAAATAAAATTTCTAATCTCACCTTCGACATAGTTACTTCTCATTTGAGTTCTTCATGAAAATTCAAGTCACGTAGACAAAAACGACGAATGATTATACAGTTTTTTTTCTCAACGAAAAGAATAACGAGGAACGTAATTGTATAGACCCGCATTTGCGGTACATTATTATGTAAAGCTTGCTCCAATACATAAATCTACCCGCAATAAATCTCATTTTCCACCTATTCCAAACAAGAGTAAATTTACAAAAGAACTTTCATCATCAGTCATAATCAACTATAGTCAACAGAATATAAATTGACGAAAAAAATCGGGAAATTTTTCCTGGTTGGATTATTTAAAAATGAATGTTCATAATAAATGCGATGAAAAATGTGTTATGAAACATTTAAGGGGCTGTGCACATAATGCGTCATGCATTTTTTCACTCCTCCCTCCCCCTATGTCACACTTAGTCATAAACATGACTCTCCTCTCCCCTCCAAAAAACGTCACGTCACACTTGCGAAATGTATGTTTTTGAAGAATCACTTATAGTTATTCACAAATATTAAAAAGAGTCATTGAACAATAATTTTGCTGACTCAAAAATAACAATAATCCTTATTTCAAGAGAATTTTTCTTCAACGAAATTCTATTTATCAATGTTTGGCTAGAATAACGTAGAAAATAAAAATTCAAGAAATTGTCACAACCCAAGGATTGATAAACAAAACTAAAATCTACGAAAATTCTAAAAATCTAAAAAACTTTGGGCTCTGGAAGATTTACTTCTAGAAATATATAGATAGACATTTATAGAAATATACCATGAAATCTTTGGAATCATACAAACTCCGAAGAAATACTAAAAGTAATAGAATTTTATGAATGAAGTGTTTTCTGAAAAATCTGAACAAATACCTACGATCTTTAGAAGAAAGAATTTTTGAGCATCAAATTATAAAATACGTATGAAGCAATGTATAAAAGTACTAGAAAGTGATATAATACAATATTTTATGAATATTAAAAAAACAAACACAAAAGATCTTCAAAATGCTAATAATTATGGAGACGTAATTTTTCCAGAAATCTATAAAAGTACTAAAAATCAATTGAAGCTTGGATTATGAAGTACCAAATTGCAGGTATCTATATAACAATCTGCAAAATACTAGAAATTTATAAAAATTGCTCAGAAATCCTATACAGTTTGATAAATATTAAAAAACACGTGAGAAATACTAGGAATCGTTAAATACTCAATAACTATGTATAAAGATAATTTTCTCAAAAATTTATATAACCTCGAATCATAGAACAAGCAATAAATTTTCGAAATACTTATAAATGTACAAAAAAAAAAAAATTAAAAATACTGAGAATGCATGGAAGAAATACTGTTTTTCTAAAAATTACTATAAATAATCACAATCATTGAATTTTCAATACTACTACGGCATCATATTTTAGAAATCTTTACAGCAATATATAAAATTACCATAAATCTATCAAAGTATTAAAAATCTATATAAGTTTTGATTATAGAGTACAGAATTCATGAAATCTATATAACAATTTGCAAAATACTATAAATCTAAAAAAATTGCTGGAAAATCCTTTACAGTTTGATAAATACTAAAAAACATGTGAGAAATTCTAGGAATCGTGTAATAATCAATAACTATTTAAAGATAATTTTTTCAAAAATCTATATTAGCTCGAATCCTAGAACATGTAATTCTTGAAATACTTATTTTAAATAATTATATGAAGAAAATACTGAGAATGCATAGAAAAGATATACTGTTTTTTTTAAATCAATTAAAATTATCACAATCATTGAATTTTCAATACCATAGCATCATATTCTAGAAATCTATAAAAATACCAGAAAATATAACAAAATTTTATGAATAACATACAACGCGAAAATTCTAGGAACCTATGAAATTCCTAAAATCTGTCTAGTTATGATTTTCTTGAGTTAAAAAATCCCAAAATAAATATATGTTTTCTCGAGAAACCCTTCCCGAAAATTTCATCTGCCTACGCTTCTGATAAAATCACACATATTTAAACAAATTATATTCCAAAATAGTACATTCACTATGAACAAAAAATTTTGAAAACAAGGTAAAATACTGCTACAAATCCGCAAAACTAAAAGATAATAAATGAGCTAAATCATGGAACAAATAAAATTCGTCAATGTACAGTACATGCAAAAATAAGTGACGTAACGTGACGCCTGCCCCTCCCCTCCTATGTACCAGTAATATTATTTTTACAAGATTGTATATGAAGTGTTACTTCAATGTGAATGAGATCTTTTCTTTGAAATGTTGCTTTTGTAATTTTTCATCAATATTGTTGCAAGATTGAAATGTTTGTATTACTCTATAATTTCGTCTGAAATTTATCAGTAATATTTATATAGAATGTTACTGCAATTTAAATGAAATATTTTCTTTGAAACGTTGCTTTTGAAATGTTTCACTAATATTGCCGCAAGATTGAAATTTTACTAAATATTACTAAAACATTGCTGCAACATTACTGGAATATTGCTGAAATTTGTATGCGACATTGAGAATGCAATTTATTATGGGAGACATTTACATATTGCAGTTTTCCTGAAAGATTTCTGCAACGTTACTGCAAGATGTAATATTTCACTTGCGATATGTTTGAAATTTTAAGGCAATATTATGTGCACGTTCCTTTATCTTTATTTCGAATGATGGAAAATTTTTTTCATTTTCAAAAACCGTCGTTAATTGATTCCATTAATTAATTGCCTTATCAAAACGAGTCGTTCAAGTCTGGATTTCTGTTCCACTACTCAATTTCGTGTTCCTTTTGACGCAGATATTCCGGACCTTTTGGTACTTCAAATCGTGGATCCGGAGCATAAAGCAAATACAGTGTATTTCACGCAATGCGCGCCGTCGTGGAGCGTCGAGAGCCAAACGATATTTACGCTGATCAAATTTATCCTGCTTTACACGGGTCCGCTGCTCTTCATGACAATCGCTTACTGGCAAATTGTGCGAGTTCTATGGCGCAGTAATATACCAGGACATAACAGTAAGACGAAATGTATAATACTTTACGACTTTAGAATAATATTGTAAAAGTTATCTCTGAGTTGAATTTCAGAAAAGTGTTTTTAGCCGAGTCAAAATTTCTTGGCTCTCGGTAACTTTTTTAATTAACTAATTTTAATTTTCTTTTCATTTTTCTAATAATTTTGTTTTTTTAATATTTTTTACTTTTATTTTAATTATTTATTTCATTATTATTATATATTATTTTATTTAATTTGTTTGATGCAAAAAAATAAGGCACGACTTGAAATTCAAATACCATCTCAACGCTCGTAAAATGAGCGAAATAGTTTGCAAAATTCGGAAATAGATTTTCTCCAAACCATGCATTTAAGCCTCTAACATTTTTTACACAACCTGTTCATTTTTTTGTTCATAACAAAAATTTCCTTGGCTTCATTTTTCGTATTCCTATTTCTTGCAGAAGTAATTCGAAGCAACTTCCTCTATTTGGAATGACAGAAATGAAAAGCTTATAGGAACAATAAGTTCTAATTGTTTCAATTAATTTATTTCTGTTTCTTACTTTGCAGTGTCGACTAGAACAATGGACAGTGAATTTTCTTCTCCTGGAACAGGGAATGCTGAAGGACAATTACGTTCCCGGAGAAAAGCTGCCAAAATGCTTGTAGCTGTAGTTCTCATGTTCGCTATTTGCTATTTTCCTGTCCATTTACTTTCATTATTAAGGTGAATAATTTGATTATTTCAAAGATTAAATATTAAGAGTTTAAAAAATACTTATAAATTACTGTTTCTAAAAATGCTATTTTTAGACTATAAAAAACCAAGTTAAAACGAATTTTTCAACATAAATTTTTATTTAGTTCAAGATTTTCGAGCTTAGCTAGTATTTTTAATTTTCATCCTTATTTTAGAAACCTCAAATTCCCTTTGATGTTCTTGAAAAAAGTTTTTAGACAATGTAATTCAAAATTTTGAATTTTTATTAAAAAAACTAAGGTTGAGACTAAAAATTCAAACTTTTCTAAAGAATTCAACTTATTGTTATTACATTTATTTTATTGATTAATATTCTACTCATATCTTTTCTGAATTGTAATTTATTGTTTTAAATGTCATTTTGCGTCATGTGTAAAAATTCTAAAACTTGTAGATTTTCGATCATAATTGAAGATTTCTCAGATAGAAAAACAAATTTTTCTCATAAAAAATTTTTTTTTAAATACAATAAAATCAATCTAAAATCCATGTTCACATAAAAATTGATCATAGCAAAGTTTAGATTGGAACGTACATTAGAATTCGAAAGTTGATAAAGCTGATTTATATTTTAATCGAAGTAAAAAAGTTCAGCATTCGCTTTTGCTCTTGCATTTTTCGATTGTATGATAAATTTCGTAAATTGCATGCGAAAAGTTTTAAAAAGTCACGGTCTCACGTCGTTTTCCGATTCATATGGAAATTTTCATACTGTAAAAATTCAAGCGTGTAACGTAACGAGAATATAAAAATTTCGTAATAAAAAGAATGTTTGAATTGAAAACAAGTTCAAGTTGCGCGTTTTTTATTTTTTTGGAAATAAGTTGAAAAAAGCCAATATTTTGATCTCGAGTTTATTTTAAAAAACTGCAAAACATACAGTGCGCGACACTTGATTAGCACCAGTCATTTTTTTTGTAATATGTTGTCTCAAGTTTGTTCCTGAGATACTCATTAAGCTCTTCGGATAAGTATTATTTTAAGCTAAAAAAGAGTTCAAATGAGACAATTGTTTTATCGCTCAATAAAAAAAATTTATTCACGTTAGAAATATACCGCGACACTTCCCTTGCGAAAAAATCCTACTGGTAGTAGGACTTTTACAAATAGTAACCAATAGTAACCAAATAGTAGCATATGAGTTACTATTGGTTACTATTGGTTACTATTTATGAAAATCCTACTACCAGTAGGATTTTTTCGCAAGGGTTGATTAGCACCAGCCTCTATATCGATACTATCATGCAATATATTGAGTTGTAACAAAAAGAAAAATTTATAATCATAATTTTTAATGATTTTTAACGCGTGCATAACGTGAGTCCCAACGTCAAAGTGCACTGTTAATAGTTCTTGCA
>JAPYZL010204819.1:0-14340 GCA_030522825.1 Platygaster orseoliae | reverse complement strand
GATTTCTGTATATATGTCTGGAACTTTATGCTCTAGAATTATAAGTTGTATCAATTATGCATATTTTGATAGATTTTTGATTAAATATTGTATGAATACAGATTTGAAGTAATTCGTAATTTTTTTAAATTCTTACATTATATCTTCTGGATAGAACGTTGTTATAATTTCTTGTATTTCTATAAATTTTATTTTTCTCTATATATATCATTCTATATATTTTTAGAATTTCAAGCTGTAGTATTGAAAATTCCAAAAATTTTGATTATTTTCATTGATTATTTAAAAGATACTATATTTCATGTGCATTTTCAATACCATTTTTTCGTAATTTTCTAGTATTTATAAAATATTTAAGTAACCCGTGTCGAAAAACACTTTTCAACACTATCAACACTACTCAACACTATTAACAAAACACTTTTCAACACTATTCAACACTACTCAACACTAGTAGTGTTGAATAGTGTTGAAAAGTGTATTGTTAGTAGTATTGAGTAGTGTTGATAGTGTTGAAAAGTGTTTTTCGACACGGGAATTCCTTAATATTTTATGGTTTTTTATCGAACAATTCAGTAAAACTGTCTTGTTGAAGATTTTTATGATTTTATACCACAGAATTCAAAGTTTTATAAGTTTCAGAGAAAAATATCTTCACATTGTTTTGAAATATCGATAGATTTAAAATATTCTCCACTTTTTTTTAGAACTGATAAAGTTTTCAAGTACTTTACTGTATTTTTGAAGATTTCTTTTATTTTTGAAGATTGCTTTATAAATTCCTAGAATTTTATTCTCTTGTATTAAAAGTTTTATAGATTTTTGGGGGAAAAAAACCTTATTGATTTTGATTTTTATAAAAAAAGGCAAAATTTTTATAAAAATCAGGAATTTTTCATAAGAATTCCGTTTTTTACAAAGTCGACCTTATAAAATTTTTATAAAAAAAAAAAACAAAATTCGAGATTATCGCGCGAGAAATCTGCCTTGCCGTCTGTACATGCCTATACATGGCATTTTGAATAATTTTTTTTTGAATTTCAATTCCAACGTAACTAATATTCATTTAGTTTCCAATTCATTTCTACAGTAAAATGAATTTTATTTGCCGGTATGAAATTCAGTGTTCGTACTTGAGTACTACTAAACAAGGACAGACTTATGTTTGATTGAGCGCTAGAAAAGGAACGAAGATGGAAAAATTAAGAACACTGATGAAATTCAACATACATTCAAATTTCCCGCGTGCGCCACCTGAACACGCAGTTAAATCTTTCCGACAATTGTCACGTGATTTCGATTTCACTCCCTCGAGCAGAGAAGTTTCACTTCAAACAAAGTTAATGTTTTATAGTAAATTAACAATTGCATAACAAATGTGATCACATACATAGTCGTTTCATGAAGACATTTTTTAAACGAGTATATTAGAAACTTAGCAACTCAATAAAGTTTTTCAGAAGTATTACTAATTGTAAGTATATAATCAGACAATGATGGTTATTTAGGAAAAAGTAGTAAGAAATGATTTTAGTCAGACCAAATTGTAAAGATGGTGATACTGATGATATTCTTTTTAACACTGAGAAAAAAACCTAATAATTTGTACCATACTATAGTACATAAGTATAGTATACAAGATCTGCAAAAGTGCTCATAATGAATGACAAAAGAAAAGCATAAAAACCAATTATTTTTTGTATAGAATAAAAGTGTGAATGGGAATTTTTCGATTATTTTAGTAGCTGAGAAATAAGGTTTAAGTTTGTAAGTAAATTATTAACTGCTTTTGTATTATGCATGTAAAAAACCTATTAATTTGTACTACACTATAGTACATTAGTATAGTATACAAGATCTGCTAAAGTGCTCAAAATGAATGAGGAAATAAAAATATAATAACCAATGATTTCTTGTACACAATAAAAGTGCGAATGGAAATTTTTCGATTATTTTAGTAGCTGGGAAAAAAGATTCGAGTTTTCTAGTAAATTATTCATTGCTTTTATACTATGCATGTAATGACATTCATAATAGTCTTATGAAGTCATTTTGTCAAACGAGTATACTAGAAACTTGGCATATCACTCAAGTTTCTCAGAAGTATTAGTAAGTATATGGTCAGACAATGATGGCAATATCAGGAAAAGTAGTAAGAAACGACTTTGATCAGACCAAATTGTAAAAATGGTGATACTGATGATATTATTTTCTACACTTAGAGAAAGATATAGTAATTTATACTATAAATATTGGAAAAATTACTACATACCAGAATGATGTACAATACTTTTTAAATTTTTCATACATTACATTACATTTAGCCATAAATATATTATTTTTTAAAATGCGGTATGGTAAAACGTCAAATATCGCAAATATAAGTTGATATATATAGATATAGAATACTAAAAATATTGTAATTTTCACTTTGGTAGATAACAGTTCTCAATATACAATATATGGGAAATTACCTAACATGACCATGATTTTTTCATTTGTTCATAAGTATTACTATACATATATGAGTTTCACTAGAACGTACAATACGAATATTTTGAATAATAAAATATAGTAAAATTTACTATATTTCATCTCGATCTCCCATCACTATATTTTTTTAGTAAAAAGTATACTACATTTTTATCTCAGTGCAATCGTTTTCATCCACTTTGAACATCAATAATCATAGAAAAACAAACTCATGCCGTAAATTTTTTATTTATAGTGTTATTCTTGATTGTTATATTTATGTTGTCATATTATTAATTCAAGAAATTATAGTACACATAGTTGTTTGAAATATTTAATATTTCTAGAAAATAAATAAGAATCTATGAGAATACTAGAAAACTATGAAAAAACTGTTTTCTGAAAAATTTTGAACAAATTCCGAATATACTTTGAACTTCAAAATTTATAACGTAAAATTTCACGAACGGATATAGCAATCTATGGAATTAATAAAAAATCCTACAAAGTCTCGTCAATATTCTAAAAATACCAAAGTACAAGGATCTATGAAATACCTCAAATCTATGTGAATGTGATTTTTACAAAATTTGAAAAAGTACTAAAAAAACTGAAAATTTATTGAAATAGAATTTTAGAGAATCAAATTTTTGAAACATGTAGTAATCTCAAAAAATACGAGGAATTAATAAAAATACCAAATAATCTTTAAATTTCTATTCTAGAAAAATCTATAATACTACTTTCATTTTTTATGTATTACAGTATATTTATCCATAAATATATTTTATTTTTTATCATGCAGTATAGTAGAACGTCAAATATCGTAATAATAAGTTGATATATAGTAAAAAATACTAAAAATATTGTATTTTTTACTTTAGTAAATAACAGTTCACACTATACAAGATATGGGAAATCATCTAACATGATCATAGTTCCTACATTTTTTCATAAGTTTGCTATACATATATGAGTTTCACTGTAAACACAACTACAATTACTATAGTTTATGCCAATGACTACAATACGAATATCTTGAATAATACAATAGTAAAATTTACTTTATTTCATCTCGATCCCTCATTACTACAGTTTTTAGCGAAACGTACTAGATTTTCCTCAGTATAATTTGTTAATACTTTTTTTTTAAATAAATTCTTCTTGTTTACCATGTGTATTTTAATGTTTAATTCTAATTTTTTCTTTTTTATAGTAGTCAATTCTTACTTATAACTTATGTATTCATGCAGGTAATGACTTTGATAATATTTCAATGAAAACATTTTTGAAATGAGTAAAAATATATATATATATAATTAGCAATAAGAAAGTTAAAATTTAGACGTTTATTCAAAACAAGAAGAATAAATATAATGAAAAATAGCATTAGAAAATTAGAAAAGAATATCATCATCTTTCCAATTTAGCCTGACCAAAGTCGTTTCTTACTACTTCGAACTTAAAAAATTACGTCGAACTTAAAAAATTCTTATTAAAAATATTTTCGTATAAAGTGACCTTAAAAAAACCAGGTAAACTTTTATAAAAAACTTCAAAATCTTATTAAAAAAAACAATAAATATAAAATATTATAATTTATTGAATATTTGAATATAACATATTTCGCAAAATCATTCTAAAAAAATCGTATTAAAAGAATAATAACATTGAAAACGAAAAATAAAACAAACTCTGAAAATATAGTCATCAACTGAAAATAAAAAATACAAATAACCTAAAAAATTCGGAAAGATATTTTTTCGGAAAAACTGTTTGAATAGAAAAATTCCTTATAAAACAAATTTTTTCATAGATTTTGTACAGAAAAAATTCGTATATAGAAATTAATTTCTAAAAATTTGCACAGAAAGTAGAATTCTATAAGAAAAACTTTTATTATAAGCTTTTCATAATGTTACTATTGTAAACAAAATTTTCTTATAAGAATTTTATAAGATCGATCTTATACAAATCTTTATGTGTTTATATGAATGAAAATCACTAGGGGTACATATCAGCAGCACAAGCAAGTATTGGTCTTATTTCTAAGTACTTTTGAATTACTTATTTTATAATTTTAAATAAATTATCATGAAACTATAATTATCAATTATTGCACTTATAAGAAGCAATTGTAAATTACAAGTTGCTTATAACGATTTGATATAATTCTGAACGAAAATATAGTTTTTTCATGAATGTAAATAATTATAATATGCATAAAAATCTGTTTGCACTATAAATATATGCACAATGTCAACAATGCACAAAAAATTTATGTACAATAGATACACTCCCATTTTCTGAAATCCAAAAATACCACAAAACAAAAAGTCTAACGATATTGCTTTCAACCTGAAATAACCCTAAATTCCACGTTTCGATTTTCCATTATTACAGTGACGTTATGAATCATAAAAGGATGGCACGATTCAAACGACGCGTTCGCGCAAAACTATTCAATCTGAATCTGTATCCCTGACATCTCTTCGGACTTTTTGTTCGAAGCGTAGCCAGAACTCTGATCATGAATTCCCCACACGCTTTCCCGTACTTTTTCTCCTCTAATCGAATAAAATTGAATTTGTCAGTATTTTCTCGCTGGGACTATCTCAACATTCCCAACGATAATTAACTCCAACATCGTCAATGCTTTAGATAACTTTGTTTATCTTTCTCAAAAAGCTACTTTTTGATGAGTTATTCTATCGCGGATTTCTTCGTGTTCGAATCAGGTCCGATTCATGCCCGAAAGCTCTTTTTTTACGTCGAATCCGTAAACTCCACGTTCCAGGCATCTCTGATTAAATTTTGATACGAGCCTGAATTAATCGCTACGTGACATATGTTCGATATTATTTCACGTCAAAACGGATTTTCCCCGTATAATTAAGAATTCACGGACGCGCGTGTACAGATTTTTAAACGCAAAGTATGAATAATTTATGCCTCGGAATTATTACCCCGATGCCAGACGAATTTTTGACTTTCACATTCGGGGTTATAAATAAATCAAAATCGATGTAGATGGAAACTTGAGAAATTATGGAAGTAGCAAGTTTTCGCTTCGGAATATTTCATGACCAAACGAAAGGCGAGAATTTTGATCGAAAATCCGCTTCGTGAATCTTGTGCCTCGGGAAAAAAGCGTTTCGGAGTTAATCTTCGCGAATTCTTCGAAAGCTGCGACACAAAGGGAAATGAAATTCTTGAAAATAATGTTCGAGTGACGTCAAAATATATACAATTTTACTTGGTCTTGTGTGCAGTCACTAAATTTTATCAAATTTCCGAAAAAGTCGAGGAAAATGTCGTGTTTGGTTCAGTGAATTCGGCTTTCTTGATGTTTGACAGTGAATGGCTATTTGGTTATGCGTGATCGGATGCACCTTGAGATTTTTTACTCTCTCTTTATTTTCTATTTTGATAATTGATTACCGAAGCAACAGAAAATATTTTTTTTTATTCAAATACTGTATTTATTTTAAATATTTTCCAGATTTTCGAAATATTTATAAATATTTCTTACTTTTTTGACTTATGAAAGGTAACAAACAAATGTCATTTAGTGTTACTTTTAGTTTTCTTTGAATTTCAACAACAATCTTTCAAAATTATAAATATTATTAATAAAAAATGCCGAAAAATAAAGACATGTCTCGACCGAATATCCGTGCTTTTTTGCACAATGTTCGACGAAAAAGTTAAAGCAAAGCAAAGCAAATGTCTCAAGTTACTGATTTTTGGAATATAAAATGATCCTTGATGATCGGAGATCATTTCTTTTTGGAAACCATTCTCAGTGTGTCATTTTATATTGTTAGTAATAAAATAATTAACGTATATGTTGTTTTAACTAATCATTGTACCGATGGCAGTCCAGAAATTATAAATAAATATCATAAATATTTTGCATCTATCGTGAATATTTTGGCACTTTCTTCCTAAATAATAAATAAATATTTTTAATGTTTTCGTAAGGTGGAACACGATAATGTCCAAACCGCAATGACCAAAGATTTTTATGTCCATCTAATGAAATGTCTAAATTTTCTTATTATTTTAATCTAACTTAAATCTTTGAATAGTTTTGATTATGTTTAAAATTTTTTAAAAATTCAAAAACTGAAAATTTTCTGAATAGTCAATAACTTTATAAATAGACAATATTAAGTTTGTATATTGTGATCATTATCATATTATTTGGAAAAGTGTATGGTTTTTTTTAATTTTATAAAAAAATTCAAACACTTGGAAGTATTGAAAAATTACGAAAAATTATTACGACTTAGACCAATTTGAATAAATTTTTTTTGGTTACTATTGTTAAAATATAAAGAAAATGAAAAAGTATCGGAATAATTCTCCAGATTGTTGTAAGTTCTATAAAATTCGAATAATTTGTTGAACTTCAGATAATATTGTAAACTTTGTACATCATAAAAAATTTTTAATTTTTGAAAAATTACAGAAACCGTGTAATATACTACATTTTTAAATATTAAAAAATGTTTGGTTATACGGATACAGTCCAAAATTTTTTAAACTTTAAAAATAATCTAGACGATAATATAACTTTGAGAAATGTTAGGTATTTGTTGAAAATTTTAATGGTTCGGTTAAACTAGAATTAAATAATTGATTCATTTTTGTGTATTTATTTTTCATATCATTATAAAGTTTTTTGAAATAAACAATTTATCCTCGCACAAAGATGTTATATAATTATAATAATTCGATTAAAATTTGGAGTTTCAAAAAATTACCACAAATTTCGTAAATTGTTAAAAATTACTATAATATTCAAAAACTACAATTTGTAAGTATTTTTCCTTGTTTTCATTTTTTTTTACATTAATTAAAAATTTTCGGAAAGTATATGGTTATTTTTTATTTGTATGAAAAATTTAAAAAATTTGAAAGTATTGAAAAAATACGGAAAGTTATTATGAGGTACGAATATTTCAATGAATTTTTTTTATTATTATTGTTAAAACATAAAGAAAATGAAAAAGTATTGGGATAATTCTCCAAATTGTTGTAAATTCTAAAAAATTCGAATTATTTCTTGAATTTCAGATAATGTTGATAAACTTTGTACATCGTGAAAAAATTTTTAATTCCGAAAAATTACAGAAACCGTGTATTATGCTACATTTTTAAATATCAAAAAATGTTTCACCATGCGGATTCAGTTGAAAATTTTTGAAATCTTAAAAATAATCTAGACCATAATATAACTTTGAGAAATATTAGGTATTTGTTAAAAATGTTAAGCATTCAGTTAAACTAGAATTAAATAATTGATTCATTTTTGCGTATTTATTTTTCGTATCATTACAAAGTTTTTTGAAATAAACAATTTATCTTCGCACTGAGATGTTAGGGAATTATAAAAATTCGATTAAAATTTGGAGTTGCAGGAAATTTCTACAAATTTCGTGAATTATTAAAAATTACAACAATTTTCAAGAACTACAATTTTTCAGTTTTTTTCCTTGTTTTCATTTTTTTTTACATAAATTCCAAAAATTTTTGTACAGTTTTGCATTTTGCATGTTTTATTTTTATTTCTTGCTTATACTATTGTAAATATGTTATTCACAAACATATCTCAAACATGTTATATGTAAACAATATTTCCCAAAATTAGTAGAATTTGGTTTTATAATATTTTTTGGACATCATATAATTTATTGGACATAACGTACTATTGGGCATAATATTTTGGACATTACGGTATGCAATCTTTCGTAAATATTTCTGGTTACCCTGGTGATTACAAATAGTAATAAATTACTAAAATAGTAATAAATCACTACACTGAGAAAAGAAACTAATTTTTCATTTTCAATTTCAAACTCAAAGAATGAAAATTCACAAAAAATGCAAAAAAAACACATTGAAGCAAACTTTTCAAATTCACGATGATTTTTATTCTGCCTCAAAACTATACATTTGTCACTTAATCGTGAAAAAATTTTCGATCGAGGTTCATATTTCAGCGCCCCAATTCCCAAGCAAGTTCCATGAAAAAGCGACAAACGAGCGTCGAAATTCATGGGAAAACAACGGTGTGAAAAAAGGTGCTTGATGAGGGAACGAATGAAATCCCGGTGAAATGTCCCGTGCGCAAATCAGGGTGGCAAGGAAGAAAAAAACGGTGTCCCTCGCGCTCGATATCATACTGGTGAATGGCTAGAGTGGGCGAAAAAATTTTTCGGCTAACCGCAGGAGGCGGTCGGCCTCGTTATGTCGGAAAATCTGGAATCGATTGCAGAAAGCCGCGAGTCTCGGCGTCTGCGCGACGCCGACATCGACGCGGATGCCGAGGTTGCAACGTCAGGTCGATAGAGTAGCGAACCGACTCCGGGGAGATGAGAAGAAAAACCAAGGGTGCACGTACCCTCGACCCCTTTCTCGGCGCCCTCAAAAAGTATCTCGCGAGGGGTCTCTGTGCCGTTGCGTCGACGAATTAATTACGAGGGCGATCCTTCTGAGCGAGGTCGAAAGAAGCCGGCTTCTTTCAAGACAACTTTCGATTTCTTTTTTTCAAGAGCACTCCAAAACGCTGGTCCCGATGTTTCTTTGATGACAATCAAGTTCTGATAAAAATTTCTTTGACAGTTATAAAATGATTCAAAATATTTCATCAAATATTTTATCACGAATATTTTTGCAGCAGTAGCTTATTTTTTTTTGCCTCAACAAGTCTTTTTTGCTACCAGAGCAGAATTACTTTGCTACGGAATTTTGTGCATGATTGTGTTTTAGAAACAAAAAATAAGCTACTACTGCAAAAAAATTTGTTCCGTCAAGTTGTCTTGAAACAGCACATATTTTTGCTGATACAACAAATATACGTCAACTGTGTCACGCTGAAAAACCGATTTGGTTGTCTCAAGCAAACGTTCGGTCGTTATTTTACCAACCAAATATTTAGTTCACTAGAATAAATATTTAGTTTAACTCTAAAATTTTTGTTTCAGTCAAAAAAATAAATGTTTATGCTAACTTAAATTTTTTTGTCTGAACTCAAAATTTATTGAAGTAAACTAAATACTTAGTTGATCAAATAACGAGCCAACGAAATTGGTTTTTCAGTGCAAACAATTATCGGCAATTTTCGAAAAATTCCTAGTAATTGCTCTTTCGAGACGAGATTGTTTGTAGGTGGTTTATCATTCCAATTGGTTTACTTGCAATTGATCAGAAAAATGTGAGATGGTTGCAACTTTTATAAATTGTGCGTTTAATGAATTTTTCGATATCAGAATATTTATGATAAGACTTTGGTTTGGAGTAATTGTCAAGAAAAATTATTTTGAGGGATGATCAAATTTTGAAGTGCAGAATCCTAGAAATTCGTAATCGTTTTTATGGTTCTTAAGTATTTCAATGTATTACTTTTAAAGGTAGTTGCAAATTTTGGAAATTTTTTCATTAGAATCATCTAAAAGTATCACCTTAGAAAAAATTAAAAACTTTTTTACTCACAACATTCTAACTTAGAAAAGAATATTCTTAAAAAATTTAAATTTTATAAATTTCGAAATATTGATTAAACACATTTAGGAGTTCAAGACATGCGAAAAATATGTTGAAATTTTATATATCAATAAATTGGAATTTTTCAATTTCAGAGTAAAAAAACTGAAAAATATATCAACTTTTGAGTGTCAATAGGAAAATCTTGAATTTGAAGAGTTCAGTGTAATAAATAGAAAAGTGAAGTGAACGTTCAATGTCATGGAAATCTTAGAATAAATTATAAAATTTACTGAGAATTTTTACAGTATGACTTTTTGAAAAACGTTCATCTCAAAAAAAAGCAGTATAGAATGTAAATTTTGTAGTATCATTATAAAAATATTGCTTTACATCATTATTATATTATTATACATATATATGTTTTATATTGTTACGTATTATATATATTATGTATATTTTATTCTTATTATATATATTACGATAAATATTTTTATATACATATTATTATATATTATTATCAGGGCAACCAAAAATATTTATTTAAATAAAAAATATTTAAATAAAAATTTTGGCAGTTTTTGGCGGAACAAAAATATTTCGCCACTTTTAGATTTTTCGTAAATATTTTGAGGTTTTTAATTTTTAATCCCAAATATTTTCAACAACTTTTGACCATGAAAAATATGTACTTTTCATGCATGTCACGCCATTTTCTTTGTCTTTAATTTGCATTTAATATTCTAATTTTCATGTAATTATTGGCATATTAAATTAAAAATTAAGTATTAAAAAAATTAAAAATGGAAAAATAAAATAAAAAATTCTAAAACGTGCAAATTAAATTCAAAAAAATTAAATTCATTAAACAATGCAATTAATTTGCATCTAATTTTAATTTTCTTGTTCTTTAATTTCATTTAATTAGGAGCCTAAAATGTAAACAAATGTACAGAAAACATGAAATTCGCTTGCATTTGATCATAAATATTTCATGCATATCATAAATATTTCCCTGTTTTTTCATGCATAAATAAATAAATATTTTGCATTTTATCGTAAATATTTTTGGTTGCCCTGATTATTATATAAAAAAACCCGTTTGAATGGTTTTTCAAAATTCCACATTTTTTTATTTTATGGCACTTATAAAAAATTTAGCACTTTTTTACTAAAAAATATACAACTCGAAACTCGTTTGAAACAATTTGATAAAGTTTTTAGGAATAGCTTGACAATATACAGAGTGATCCAAACTAAGTTGAACATCCGAAAAACATAAATTCCTTATGAAAATCTAAGACTTTCTTTCCTTTGCTATTTTTCAAAAAAATCAAAATTTAAAAAGTTATTCAAGCCAAAAATTTTAATAATGAATGCCCTCTATCAACAAGTGGGGTTCAAATTCACGGACCAAACTTTTTCCAAATTTTGTTTACATTTTTTTGAGTACAAAAGTCCTTTGCCACTTTTCGCAAAACTCTGAAAGTTTCAACCAATCAGATTTCTCAGATTTCAAACTCGTATATCTTTTTTGATTTTGAGTTTTGTAAAAAGTGGCAAAGGACTTTTTTACTCAGAAAAGTGTAAAGAAAATTTGGAAAAAGTTTGGTCCGTGAATTTGACCCTTACTTGTCGATATAGGGCATTTATTATTAAAATTTTGGCTTCAATAACTTTTTAAATTTTGATTTTTTCGAAAAATGCCAAAGGAAAAAAAGTCTTAGATTTTCATAAGGAATCTATGTTTTTAGGATGTTCAACTTAGTTTGAATCACCCTGTATAATGTTTCCAATGAGCATTATTATTTCATATTATAATTCAAAAGATCATTTTTCTATAACACTGACATAAACTAATTGTAAAGTACAATAAAATTTTTGTTTTTCCCAATACATAATTTGTTTATACCAATATTCATCATATTACCATAATTTGTTTATTACCATATATTTGTTTATTATATTATATACATTTGTTGATTATTATTTATTATTTATATTGTTTATATTCAAATAAATTATTTCATATTATAATTAAAAATATCATTTTTCTATGGCACTGTTATAAAGAAATGAAAAAGTCAAATAAAATTTTCGTTTTTACCAATACATAATTTGTTTATACCAATATTTACCATATTACCATAATTTGTTTATTAACAATATATAGTTTGTTTGTTTTTCTCAATACATAAACCAATACATAAATAAATATTTTGGAATGGAACTTAAAGCAAACTAAAAACGATTTTATTAGTGGGACTAACTTTTTCATACAAAGACACACTTATGAATAAATTTATTGTTCTGCGTAAATAAATCCTTTAAGATTTTGTGAATTCTGGAAAACTTTTTAAAAGTATCGAAAATCTACGAACAGTCTCTGAATTATTTCGAATCTCTGAAATTCTAAAAAGATAATCATCTGTAACATCTCTACACTCAATGATAAGAATTTGTATTTAAGATTACTAAAAAATAATTTCTATAATACTATACAAAAAATGTTTTGAAGAGCTTTTTAAATTTTCTGGGAATTCGACAAAAAATCAAAACGAAATTTTAAAATAACCTGTTGGAATTTTATATAATATTCCTTCAAGAGTTGAATATTCATGTTTTTTCAACCATAAAAATACACAATATTCTGAATAGCTCGATTTTTTCACTTATAATTACATGAATGTGACGTTAAGATAAAAATTTTTTTATTATTTTCAAACATCATTAGATAATTTAAGTAGATAATTTAATAAGACAACTTTTACTTCATTCGTCACTTTTCTTGATTAACAGAATAATAATTTAATTCATTATCCAACAAAGTCTGGAATGTTTAACATTTTGTTTAAACGTGACAAAGTTTTTAAAATCATATAAAATTTTTTTTCTGTCGATACATCGCAACGGTAAAACAGTTAATAAAAAATCTAAGCAATCACAATAAATTATGAGAAAAACTCTTAATGTAAATAATTTTTCAAACTCCTAAGTTTCAAACGTGAATGGCGAAAAATCAAAATATTTTCTAGAATTTGTTTTAAAATTTAAAAAAAAAATTTTTTTTATTTATTTTACATTTTTTTAAAAAAGTGTGATAACTATTGTAATAAAATTGATGAATTAAAAAAACTCGACGTCACTCCCTGGAGAACATAATTACGAACAAAAAACGCTTATGACTTTTTTTGTAAAATGAAATCTGCAGCTGTAGAATGCACGCCAAATTCCCTCTCCAAAACGGTATGGTCAACTTTGAGCGCTCAGCTCTCAAAACGGAGGCTCAATTTCGACAAACAATATATTTCGTATTTTTTCGAGCAATACTTTTTTTTAAATTTTTATAATTTATTATTATTTGATTTATTAATTTAATTTATTTAATTTATTTATATTTTATACATTTTTTATTTATATTTCATATTTTATATATTTCAATTTATTTATATTTATATTTTATTTAATTTATTATTATTTATTTTTATTTTTTAATTTTTAAAATTTTTTTTAATATTTCCATGTGTAAAGTTGGTCGTGAAAAACGACCAAATTCCTATTAATTATAAAAGTGAAAGTTTCGAATAATCTTCAGAATATTCGAGTTTCATAGTTTCTGAAATACTATTGAAAGTTATAAGCTTCGAAACAAGTTTTCATAAATTTTTCGAATAGGAAATAATTCAGAATGAACTTATAAATTTGAATTCACGCATAAAACGATCGATAAACACATAAAAAAGTCAATATAAATAATATATCCTAAATAGTAGTATGTTTTTTCATCAACATATAATTCAATAATTTTGTATATGTTCCGATGATGATATACATATAACGTTACACCAAATGCAAAGTAAACAAAAAGATTCCTCGACAAAATAACTCAGTCCAACTGATATTTGGAGGTTTCAGAAACTTTTGCGTTTCAACGCCGGAAATTGAGTTCCTTAAAATGAACGTCGAAAACTTTCAAATCGTGTTTATATGTTCTCCAAATGTGACTCCAAAAAGAATACTAACTCTGGAAAATAAGAGAATGTGTGACCAACATCGCTGGTGGTTCCGATTCTAAATAATTCGGACTTTAAAAATGATGTGTGTACATAGAAAAGACGCTCCAACCGGAAATTAAATCTGGATACCTGAGTAAAAAGCTTTTTTGCTTGAAGTTAAGGATTTCGATTGAGAAATAGTATATTTCACAACAAGTTGAGTATCGGGAGTTTTCCGTAGACGTCAAGTTGGCGGCGAAGAATTGTGGGCAAGCCGCAGAGTGGCTTGCCTACAATTTTTCACACTAACCCATATGGTTTTGCGTTGCCGACTTGACGTTTATGGTGAATCTGTCGATACTCAACGAGTTGTGAACTATAT